>JAVJIF010007426.1:0-166705 GCA_038442645.1 Agave tequilana | reverse complement strand
AATTCACAAGGTATATGATGTTAATTGCTCAAGAATCAGGTATTTAAAAGATGATTTATGGTTTAGAACTCACCTTTAATCTTGTTTACTTCTAATATGTGAAGGTTATACCTTGTTCCAATCTTTCGTTATAGTGAGTAGCTATATCGAGTCGTACCACGAGGAGAGCAAGCGTAGAAGCTTTCACGATACTAGTGAGACAAGAAACAATACTCTTCTTTGTTAATCACACAAGAGAAAACAATATACAAGAAGTTGTGGATTGGTGGTGGTGCATTGTGAATAAGAAGTGAAATGAAGTGAATGAAGTGTGTTGAAGTAAAGAAAAGGAAAGAATGCTAAAATGAAATGTGTTGATTCTCTTGATTAGAAAGATGCATGGTTAGCATTACTCAACCTCCTTGCTAACATACTACCTCTATTGTTGATTGCAATATTGTCTCATCAAGAATCATAGACAATTGAGAATGGCTTGCTTGTTCAAGTGTGTGGTATTCTTTCTTGAAGACTTAGTGTTCCTTTTGGTTAGTTAGCTAGAAGCCTCTTCTTGAATACTAAGTTCTCTTACTAGGTGTACAATGAGGAAATATAGGATTGGTACTCATTTAGTGCAAAGGTTAGAAGAATCAAACTCTTTTGGACTTCACAGGTTAACTACAAAGTTAGCTTGAAGTGCTTGAGTTGATCTTGCTACTCAAGTGACACAACCAATGGTAATCCATCCTTTTGATCCAATCAAATGCTCTTTATAAGAGATACTCCATTCATCTAGAGATCTTACAAGCAATCACCAAAGGATACAACATACTCCATTAGAATTTACAAGAAACATGAAACAATGCAAGAATTGAAGTATACAATCAACTAGAGCTAGTAGTAGCTAGGTGAGCTTTAGCTAGCCATGCATTCAAGAAATTAGCCTTCCATTACACTAACAAGAAAGCTATAATACTCCATGGAAATCAAAGATCTAAACAACTCAACTAGAATTAAACTAGAACTAGAAATTGAATGCAAGAATTAAAAGCATAAGAAGAGAAAGCATACTCAAGTTTAGCAAATAGAAGAAGAAAGCTCCATTGATGAATCTTTGCTTCAAGATTGTCACAAGTCTTGATTACAAACTCTCAAGTGAAGAGACTCTCTCTCAATTTGGCTACAAACTCAAGGAGGAAAGAGAGAGAAGCTAAAACCTAAAACAAAATTACAACTAATCCAAAATTTTCCCTCTCCTTTCTCTCGAACTCGCGCAGATCTCTGGCCAGGTATTTATAGGCACTTTTGAGAATCCCCCAGAATCTTAACTGCTGGCAACGAAATCCGGGGCTCAACGGCCCTGGGATTGCCGCGGATTGCCGCGGGATTGCCGCCAGATCCGGGCCGTTGAGCCGATCTTTCTGGTGCGATCTGTTGGTTAGGTTGTTGGCCACGTGACTGGTTGGATTTTGCAGTTGGCGCTCAGATCTTGGTGAGATCTGGTTTGATCTTTGGCTAATTTTTAATTAACCCCCTTAATTATCACTAATTAAGATGGTTAATTACTTTCCTTCTTAAAGTGGAGATCTGCAAAATTAGAGAGAATATGGGTTAAAATCATATTTAATATACAATATGCAAGGTATAAAGGTGGTATAAAATGCAAATATGTTAACAATCACACCCCCATACCTAGCTTTTGCTCGTCCTCGAGCAAAAATAAAAAAAAGAAAGAAAAATCCTAACTAATTATTACACCACTTTCGTAGGTGACACGATTGCACTGAGCACGTGCAACAAGCCGTTAAACCTCTAGTTACCCTAGAGGAGGAGTGTTGTCTCCTGAGGGTTTTCAGCGGATTACACCCACAAAATCCAAAAAGAAAAATAAAAGGGGTTAGTGAAATTTTTGATCCATACTTTAAAGATTCTAAATTGACCTATAGGTTTCAGGTTACTCTTAACTTTTCATTCTTCTTATAAGTATCTATTTAGAATTTTGTTTTCAGCTTAGGTTAAGATTTTGGGGAGAAGATCAAAAACCGGATTTTGCATCAATCCTAGGATATATATATCTATAATATGAAGGATCTCTCTCAGACTAAGTTCATTTATTTACTTATATACATAACAATTTTTTTTTTTTTTTATATGTATATACAATTTTTATTTATTTACATTTCCTTATCATCCTTAGGTATCCTAGTCTACCCATGTAGCGAGCTTCTTACCGATGACTCCCTAACCAGATGGTTTTAGGGCACCAGATGAGAATACATCCCTCGGGTTCGAAGACTCGAGTAAACTAAGTACTTAGGATTTTAAGGACTTAACCACCTTTAGGCGTGACCGGTAATACTTCTTGAGGCACGACTGACCAGCTTAATCAGTGGCTAAGTATTATTTTTTTTTTTTTCTGACCACTTTTAGGCGTGATTGGCAATGCTTCTTGAGGCACGACCTACCAGCTTAATCAGTGGTTTTTTATTATTTATTTTTTTTTTCTTTTTTTTTTTTTTTTGACCACTTTTAGGCGTGATTGGCAATGCTTCTTGAGGCACGACCTACCAGCTTAATCAGTGGTTTTTTTATTTATATACACACATTTTTTTTTTTTTTTTATATATTATATGTGAATAAAGTCACAAGTCTTTGATTAATCCTCAATATGTTGAATATATATATCCTAAAGAAAGAATTAAAATCTAGTAATTTTTCTAATCCTTTATTACTTAACCTAAAAATCCAACAAAATTCCTCTTTTCAACTTATAATTGGAAATCTTAGTTAAGGTCTTCCTTAATCCCTAAATTTCAATTTAGAGTCTTTAAACATGGATCAAAGAATTTCTTCTCTTTTTTTTTTTTTTATAATTTTTTTTTATTTTTCTAAAAGAAAGGTAAAATCTAAAAAGAAAAGAAAGTGAAAAATCTATAAGAAAGATAAAATCAAAAAAAATAAAAGAAAAACCTAAGAAGAAAGTAAAAAAAAAAAATTCTAAAAAATAAAAAGGCCTAAAAAGAAAAATCCTATGTTAGTATATCTACCCCCCCATACCTATCTCATGCATTGTCCTCAATGTATGTGAGATAAAATGATGCATGAAATAGGTAAAGGTGAAAAGTCACTCCCTCGTCCTTTTTGGACCCGTAGTGGTACTGGGTCCAGCTGATTGTGTCCTCCTCAGCCTGGCCTCGATCCCATCTAAACGAGAGGATATCCTAGATGATTCCTCCTCCACTTTCTTCCTGAGCCTGACTTGTCCCCGAAATATCTTCTTCATGCCTTGCCAGATAGTAGACATGAGGGCTTTTGGTTCAGTTGGGGGCTCCTGCCTCCAGAATTGGGGCTCATCTTCCACCTCTAAGCTTTCCTCTGAAGAGGACTCCACAGGTACAGTCTCAGGCATGACACTGGGTGTCCAGAGTGCCTGCAAGCAACTATTGTAAGCGCTTGTGGGTCTCTCTAGTGTAATCGTCACTCGGGCAAATGTCGAAAAAATGGCGTCGGACATGAAATGTCGACACAGACGTGTAATTAATATAGAATGAGAAAACTTTGCACCTCGAGTGCGAGAGGAATTTTCAATAATAGCACGGAAGATAGTCTGGTTTAAACAGACTGTGTGATTCTGTGTCATCAAATCATGAATAATCTGAAGCACAGGCCTGTTAAAGGTTGAAGTGTGATCGAGCCCAAGAATATTTCGTTGGATCCAACGTCCAACGCAGTGAATGTTTCTGAATGTAGATTGGGCTTTGAGCCCACGATCCTGGATAGTGCAGCGTACACCCATAATTGTTAGGTAATCGATTAAGGGCAAGGGGTCGCTAGGATGTGGAACAATGGGGGCATGAGTGATTTGTGCAAGCAGTGGAAGTGTGACCCAGATGTCACCATACGGCATGCGAGAGACAAATTGGTATGGGTCATGATGTACAGAAGCATAATCGATTGCATTGTAAAAAGTGTTAACCAGATCAGGGCAATAAAAGGCTTCATGTTCATGATGATCAAATACCAAAGTGTACCAATTAAACGCGCGGATGCGATCCACAAAAATATGACCATACCCCCCATGTTCATTAAAAAGTGCAGAAAAATCTCTCTCTACATACAGATTTGGGGCCATAAGTGCTAAAAAACAAAGGATTAAAAGATTTGAGATAAGAAATTGCAAACCACCCCCGGAGATCGTGGGGGAAATCCAACAGAGTAGTGCAGTAGGCACAAAGATGGCCTTGGGAAGAAGAAGTCTGGATCTGTGTTCAGCACTGAAAATCAACCAGAATGAAGCTTTCCGGCGCGCCTGAGGTGACAGAATGGCCGCAGATGGGCGGCAGGGCGCGGCAATTTGGAGGAGAGGTGGGATCAAATTTTTGGAGGAGGTTGGGTTTGGGAAGAAGATCTCAGATCTGAAATCACTTTCTCTGGTGAGGAAGTATGAAGTGAGGAGGAGATGTTTAAATAGGGTAGGTAAAAAGTGGGATGTACAATTTTACCCCTAGGTCAAAACTTGAATTACCACCCTTGGTCAAAGCATTTTGAAAGATGAAAGGAATCCTAGGGAGGAAAGAGAAACCTAGGGATGTGAAATTCTTTTCATGCACAAAAATCCCAAAAAATTTTTATTTTTTATTTTTTTATATTTTTTACAAAAAAAATGTAAAAGAAAAATATTAACAAGTGGTGGTCCCAAAATGATTTTCATGAAAAATGCATGGGAAAATATACAAATGGAAAGGTCACAAATAAACTGGGTCATAAAGACCCAGTTCGTGAACATCTTGTGACAATGAATCTGTGGTAAAAAATGGCTTTAAGCGTTGTCCGTTTACAGTGAATATATTGCCATTGGTTGGGTCAAGAATCTCTATAGCTCCATGGGAAAAGACAGTTTGAACGATGAACGGTCCTGACCACCTGGTACGCAGTTTACCAGGGAAGAGGTGGAGTCGAGAATTATAGAGCAGAACCTTTTGTCCGACAACAAATTCTTCCTGTGAATGGACTTGTCGTGAAACAGCTTGGTCCTGTGCTTTGTAATCCGAGCGTTATCGTATACTTCATTTCGTAGCTCCTCCAGCTCAGATAACTGTAACTTCCTGAGAACACCGGCTTTATCCAAATCAAGATTTAGTTGCTTTAAAGCCCATAGTGCACGGTGTTCTAACTCAACGGGCAAGTGACATGGTTTCCCAAATATAACTCGGTACGGAGACATACCGAGGACAGTCTTGTAGGCGGTCCTGTATGCCCATAAGGCATCAGTCAGTTTGACGGACCAATCCTTACGATTCTGTCCTACAGTTTTCTCCAGAATGAGTTTTATCTGTCTGTTTGTTACCTCAACTTGCCCATTGGTCTGAGGATGATAGGCCGTGGACAATTTATGAGTAATGGAGTACTTCCGCATCAAGGCTTCAAAAGCCCTATTGCAGAAATGACTCCCATTGTCACTCAGTATCGCACGGGGGGCTCCGAAGCGTGAAATGATGTACTCTCTTAAAAATTTAATGACAACTTGGTTGTCATTAGTCCGTGTAGGAATCGCTTCAGCCCACTTAGAAACATAATCTACGGCTACCAAGATGTACTGGTTGCCGTAGGACAGAGGAAAGGGTCCCATGAAATCAATGCCCCAGAGGTCGAAGATCTCGACTTCCAAGATGGGTGTGAGGGGCATCATGTCTTTTTGAGTAATACGACCCGTCATTTGACATCTGTCACAAAGCTTGCAAAAAGCATAGGCATCCTTAAAGAGAGTGGGCCAGTAGAATCCACTCTGGAGCACTTTTTCCGCAGTTTTTCGTGGACCAAAGTGTCCACCGCAAGCTAATTTATGACAAAATGTCAAAACGCTCTGGTATTCATCCTCCGGAAGGCATCGACGAATAATTTGGTCAGGACAGTATTTAAATAAATACGGCTCATCCCAAAAGAAGAACCGCATTTGTCTCAGAAAACGGTGTTTCTCTTGTCCTGACCAATGGGAAGGAATTTGCCTGGTAGCAAGGTAGTTTACAATATCAGCATACCAAGGCTCTCCACTTAGCACAAAGATGTGCTCGTCAGGAAAGTTCTCGTTAATCGGTACTTTCTCATGGGGTGCGTTCGGTATTCTTGACAAATGATCCGCAACCACGTTCTCAACGCCCTTTTTATCTTTTATTTCCAAGTCAAACTCTTGCAAAAGAAGGATCCATCGAATCAATCTTGCCTTTGCGTCCTTCTTTTGCATCAAGTACCTTAGGGCGGAGTGATCAGTAAAAATTATGGTCCTGGACCCTAGCAGATATTGTCGGAACTTCTCTAACGCAAAAACAACTGCCAAAAATTCTTTTTCAGTGGTCGTGTAATTAAGTTGGGCATCGTTTAGCGTTCTGCTAGCATAGTATATTACGTGCTGCCTGTTTTCAATACGCTGTCCTAAAACAGCGCCTATCGCAAAGTCTGAGGCATCGCACATAATTTCAAATGGTTTGGTCCAGTCCGGTGCTGATATTATCGGTGCAGAAACAAGTCTATTCTTTAGCTCTTTCCACGATTTTCGACATTCTTCATCAAAGATATAGGGTACATCTTTTCCTAAGAGATTTGTCAAAGGTCTCGCAATATTGCTAAACCCTTGAATGAATCTCCTATAGAAGCCCGCGTGCCCTAAGAAAGATCTAATGTCTTTTAAACATTGCGGTTCAGTGAGCTTGGTGATAACTCCACCTTAGACTTGTCTACCTCGATTCCAATGCTCGATATCTTGTGCCCCAGTACAATTCCGTGCTTGACCATGAAATGACACTTTTCCCAGTTAAGTGTCAAATTCTTTTCCATGCATCGTTGTAAAACCAGCTTTAGGTGGTACAAGCACTGCTCAAATGTATCCCCATATATTGAAAAGTCATCCATAAAGATTTCCAAAAATTTCTCCACCATGTCCGAGAACAGGCTCAACATGCAACGTTGAAACGTTGCTGGAGCATTGCAAAGACCGAAGGGCATCCTACGGTATGCAAACGTTCCAAACGGACAGGTGAAGGTAGTCTTTTCCTGGTCCTCGAGAGCAATTGGGATCTGATTATATCCTGAATATCCATCCAGGAAACAATAATACTCATGCCCCGCCAATCTCTCCAGCATCTGATCAATAAATGGAAGAGGAAAGTGGTCTTTACGTGTGGCACTATTCAGTTTCCTGTAATCAATACAAACTCGAATCTTCGTTGGAAGACGTGTTTGTATTAATTCCTTATTCTCATTCTCCACAACAGTAAACCAGCTTTCTTAGGCACAGCGTGGACCGGACTCACCCATTGACTATCAGATATTGGATATATGATCCCATTGTCTAAGAGTTTCAGAATCTCCGATCTAACAGCTTCTTGCATTATTGGGTTAAGTCGACGCTGTGGGTCTCTTTTAGGCTTGGCCTCTTCCGTCAAGTGAATTCTATGTTGGACAATAGTAGGACTAATCCCCTTAATATCAGCCATAGTCCAGCCAATGGCTTCTTTATTCTCCCTTAGCACAGTCAGAAGGTCCTCTTCTTGTTTTTCGTGAGATTAGATGCAATGATAACAGGAAAAGATTCCTTCTCACCCAAGTACTTGTACTTGAGATGGGTGGGAAGAGCCTTAAGCTCAGAAGAAGGGACTGGATCTATAACCGGTTGCTCATGGTGCAAGGGAAGAATAGAAGTGGAATTAGTAGTCCTTTCAATATCTGATCCAACAATCTGATCAAGAGTTAGGTCGTCAGCTTCTAACTCAAATTCTCTTCAGACTCATATTCCACCTCCTCCACGTGTTCACTGGTTAATCCCTCTATCAAGTTAACATCAAAAGAATCATTCTCCACATCCCTTGGTTGCTTCCCCAGATGGAAGACATTCACCTCCTTCGTCATATCTCCGAACGTCAGCCGCATCGATCCATTTCGACAGTTAATGATTGCATTCGCTGTGGCTAAGAAAGGACGTCCTAGAATGACAGGTGTTTGTGCTCTGTGGTTTTGTACGGTTGTGTTTCTAAAACAACAAAATCCACGGGGTAAATGAATTCCCCCACCCGTATTAAAACATCCGTAATTTCCCCTTGGGAATCTTAACAGAGCGATCAGCCAGCTGAATAGTCATCTGGGTAGGACGAAGGTTGCCTAACCCTAACTGCTGGTACACGGAAAAAGGGAGAAGATTGATGCTTGCGCCCAAGTCTAGCAAAGCCCTATTTACAGTGGTCTGCCCTATGATACAAGAGATGGTAGGGCTCCCTGGATCCTTGTACTTTACAGGGATTGGACCATTAAGTAATTCACTCAGATTGGAAGCCAAAAAGACTTTCTTAGGGACATTTGCCTTTCTTTTCTTAGTACACATCTCTTTCAGAAACTTGGCGTATGATGGGACCTGTTGAATAGCATCTAAGAGAGGGACATTGATTTGAACCTGATTAAATATCTCTCTTATCTTCTCCATGTGAGCATTATTCTTATGATTTGTAAGCCTATTTGGGAATGGTGCAACAGGCTTATAAATTTGCTCATCAATTTTCCCTTTTCCTTTTGACTGAGACGTGGAAGGTTGTGAATTTGATGAAGGATTATCTTGCATGGGTTGAATTGGAACAGAGGGTGATGGTTTTGACAAAGAGTTTGGAGACTGATTGGAGACCTTGTTGTCTACTTGTTTCCCAGATCTTAAGATGTGAATGGCTTGGCAGTGGCTTGGGCTGGGTCCCAAGTCTTCTACTTCATGCAGAGGAAAATGAGCTTTGGGATTAGGCACAGGTTGGCTAGGCAGCATTCCTTTTTGCCTTTCAGTCAAGGAATTAGCCAACTGTCCTATTTGGATTTGTAACTTTTTCATGTCCTGCTGCTGACTGTTCATCATTGCGGTCTGGGTTTTAGACAAGAGTTCTATCATTTTCTCCAACTCAGAAATTTTCTTATCTGAAGGATTGGGTGATGGATGATTATGGTATTGGGGAGGAAAATTAGCGTGATATGGCACAGAATTTTGGAATGGTTGGAATCTAGGTGGACTCTGATATGAATTGAAATTTGGTGGGTTTTGATGGTAATTAGGTGGATGTGCCTGAGCAGGGTATTGCTGATGTGGAAATGGTTGTCTCGGCTGCTCAGGTCCAGACTGACTCCAAGAGAAGTTAGGATGGTTACGCCACCCTGGATTGTAGGTTTTGGAGTATGGGTTGTAAGCAGGTCTGGTATACGCGGCATTTGTACTCTCCTGAAAATTTTGAGAGTAATACACTGGACACTCTTCCAACACATGATTCAGATCATGGCAGAAAGTACAACCCGGGTGAATTATAGGTGCAGAGCTAGCCATTGGTGGTGAGCTAGCTACTGATGATGGGTTGACTTGACTAACAGAATGTTCCCTTGATTCTAACAATTCAATCCTCTTCATTAACTGGGTAATCTTAGCTTCTGCAGCTATAGAGGATCCTATAGAGTGTAAACCAGATCTGGAAGTTGTTGGTGTGGGTTTCTCAGAGCAGGATTCCCACTGGATAGTTTTCTCCGCTAGAGCCTCAAAAAGGTCCCAGCCCTGGTCTTCATCTTTCTTAAGAAATTCTCCTTGACACATGGTTTCAAGGAGAGTCTTAGTTTGATAGTCCAGCCCATCATATATAATCTGGCATTGGCGCCACTTCTCTATACCATGATGGGGACACAGGGCTACTAAATCCTTAAAGCGCTCAAAGTACTTCCAGAATGGCTCATTGGGCTCTTGTTTGAATTGCATTATATTCTTGCGCATGAGGGCTGTCTTATGGATGGGATAAAATTTTTTAAGAAAAACCTTGACAAAGTCATCCCAAGAAGAGATTGAGCTGACAGGAAGACTGTACAACCACTTCTTCGCAATATCCTTTAGTGCAAATGGGACAAATCTAAGTCTCACAGCATCCTCACTTAACTGGGAAATCCTCATCATGAGGCATACTTCTTCAAACTCTCGTATGAAGATGTAAGCATCCTCAGATTCTAATCCATGAAATCGTGGAAGAGTGTTTATAAACTGGGGTTTCAACTCAAAATTATTGTCATTCGTGTTTGGGAGGAGAATGCAGGAAGGAATCGATGTGCGGATAGGATAGAACTTGTCCTGCAGCGACACGTTGGCAGTCATGATTGTGTCGAGTGGTGGTGTATGTGGCAGTGTAGAAACTCTCACAAGCCTCGCAGAAATTGGTTCCCTATACCACTCTCGCATACAAATACACAATCAACGTGCACCTTTCAAACAAGCGGAAAATGAAAAATAACAGTCAAGAACAAGAAAAATCAATCCGAGCTTTCTAGGGTTTCTGGTCCTAGGTGACTCCTAAATAGACTATCCACAGGAGGTTCGGTGCAGACACTGACTATAAGCAAATCGGCCAGGGAAGGGTAAGGTTGGTGGGAGGTTTTCCGTCCGAAGACGTTCCTTAATTAAGTAACCAGCAACCTTCGGGCTTTCGGCCCTCAACCCCTTTCCTAGACACCGATTACACAGAAGTCACTTTCCAACACTTTTCCCCCTTAGGAAAATCTCCTAAGCGAGTCTGGATGTCCCTAGGGGCCAACGTCTATCAATTTTTAATTAGAAGCTTAGGATTGTGAATGCGTGGGAGAATGGTTTGTGGGCTAAGGAAGGGTGATAAAATCCCCACCTTATCTTTGTTATGGGATTTGCCCTTAAAGTAGATTCGTGCAAGTGTACGATGTAAACAAACAAGGATCACCCAAAGCGTAATTAAACAAACAAAGTGTGATTCCTAGTCAATATGCAATGCTTTACGTACCTTGTCCCCCGCACTCTTCAACAAAATTGAAAGAAATTGAAAGACACGTGCCTATAATGCAAGATGTCTAAACAATTTTTATCAACAATTACAACCAATCTTTTACTGTTGATTAACAAATATCAGGTGAAGAATACAAGATTTCAAGTATATAGGCAGCAGTTTTTAGCAAAGCAGCAAGCCCTGCAGAAAACAGATTAGTAGTGAACTCCTCTGTGCCGCGTTTCCACGGCAAAACTTGTGGATCCGCGGCACTTTGGAGGGATCCTGGTCTCTGCTTTCGAGAGCAGAGGCCCAGGTCCACTTATATGATTCTGCTGTGCAATATATCCTGTATCTTCAACCTGTACCTGCAACAGAGAAGATATATCGTTTAGTTTCTCACTTTTAAGAATACCGTTGCTCTCCCCGGCAACGGCGCCAAAAATTGATTGGAAATTCACAAGGTATATGATGTTAATTGCTCAAGAATCAGGTATTTAAAAGATGATTTATGGTTTAGAACTCACCTTTAATCTTGTTTACTTCGAATATGTGAAGGTTATACCTTGTTCCAATCTTTCGTTATAGTGAGTAGCTATATCGAGTCGTACCACGAGGAGAGCAAGCGTAGAAGCTTTCACGATACTAGTGAGACAAGAAACAATACTCTTCTTTGTTAATCACACAAGAGAAAACAATATACAAGAAGTTGTGGATTGGTGGTGGTGCATTGTGAATAAGAAGTGAAATGAAGTGAATGAAGTGTGTTGAAGTAAAGAAAAGGAAAGAATGCTAAAATGAAATGTGTTGATTCTCTTGATTAGAAGATGCATGGCTAGCATTACTCAACCTCCTTGCTAACATACTACCTCTATTGTTGATTGCAATATTGTCTCATCAAGAATCATAGACAATTGAGAATGGCTTGCTTGTTCAAGTGTGTGGTATTCTTTCTTGAAGACTTAGTGTTCCTTTTGGTTAGTTAGCTAGAAGCCTCTTCTTGAATACTAAGTTCTCTTACTAGGTGTACAATGAGGAAATATAGGATTGGTACTCATTTAGTGCAAAGGTTAGAAGAATCAAACTCTTTTGGACTTCACAGCTTAACTACAAAGTTAGCTTGAAGTGCTTGAGTTGATCTTGCTACTCAAGTGACACAACCAATGGTAATCCATCCTTTTGATCCAATCAAATGCTCTTTATAAGAGATACTCCATTCATCTAGAGATCTTACAAGCAATCACCAAAGGATACAACATACTCCATTAGAATTTACAAGAAACATGAAACAATGCAAGAATTGAAGTATACAATCAACTAGAGCTAGTAGTAGCTAGGTGAGCTTTAGCTAGCCATGCATTCAAGAAATTAGCCTTCCATTACACTAACAAGAAAGCTATAATACTCCATGGAAATCAAAGATCTAAACAACTCAACTAGAATTAAACTAGAACTAGAAATTGAATGCAAGAATTAAAAGCATAAGAAGAGAAAGCATACTCAAGTTTAGCAAATAGAAGAAGAAAGCTCCATTGATGAATCTTTGCTTCAAGATTGTCACAAGTCTTGATTACAAACTCTCAAAGTGAAGAACTCTCTCTCAATTTGGCTACAAACTCAAGGAGGAAAGAGAGAGAAGCTAAAAACCTAAAACAAAATTACAACTAATCCAAAATTTTCCCTCTCCTTTCTCTCGAACTCGCGCAGATCTCTGGCCAGGTATTTATAGGCACTTTTGAGAATCCCCCAGAATCTTAACTGCTGGCACGAAATCCGGGGCTCAACGGCCCTGGGATTGCCGCGGATTGCCGCGGGATTGCCGCCAGATCCGGGCCGTTGAGCCGGATCTTTCTGGTGCGATCTGTTGGTTAGGTTGTTGGCCACGTGGACTGGTTGGATTTTGCAGTTGGCGCTCAGATCTTGGTGAGATCTGGTTTGATCTTTGGCTAATTTTTAATTAACCCCTTAATTATCACTAATTAAGGTGGTTAATTACTTTCCTTCTTTAAAGTGGAGATCTGCAAAATTAGAGAGAATATGGGTTAAAAATCATATTTAATATACAATATGCAAGGTATAAAGGTGGTATAAAATGCAAATATGTGTAACAATCACACGCCCAGTGCAGAGAGGAGCCAGAACAGCAGCGGGGCGTGGCAGAGGTCAGGCCTACAACCTGACAGCAGAGGAGGCTGAGGCTTCAGAGGAGGTGATTACAGGTAACATCAGAGTTCATTCTATACCTGTTCTCGCTCTCTTCGATTCGGGTGCATCCCACTGTTATATCTCCGACCATTTTGTGGCTGTTCATTCCATACCTGTTAAGGCTTTAGACCACAAGTGGGAGATAAGTACAGGGAATGGGGTAGTTGTATCTTCTAGAGTTTGTGCTGACTGTCCAGTGGAGCTTTGTGGGAAGATCTTGGCCATAGATATGCTCGTACTAGACACCAAAGGGTACGACGTGATCTTAGGCATGACTTGGCTCAGTCAGTACTATGCTGTGATCGACTGTAGAGGGAGGAGGATCAATTTCAGAATCCCTCATCAGCCGGAGTTCCAGTTTAGTGGAGAGGTGAAGCCTGCTAAGAAGGAGATTCAGATGACCACTTCGGAGGTTCTGAAGGAGTGAGTGCCAGTGTGGGATGAATTTCCAGAAGTCTTTGCTGAGATTTCAGGGCTTCCACCGGAGAGGATAGTGGAGTTCTCCATTGATACAGTTCCAGGGACAGCTCCTATATCCAAGGCTCCGTACAGGATGGCACCGACGGAGTTGGAGATCTTGAAGAAGCAACTGCAGGAGTATTCGGACAAGGGACTGATTCGGCCAAGCACTTCACCATGGGGAGCTCCAGTGCTCTTGGCGAATAAGAAGGATGGTGGTAAGAGGCTTTGTATTGATTATAGGGAGTTGAACAAGGTCACCATCAAGAACAAGTATCCCTTACCCCGGATTGATGACTTGTTTGATCAGCTTCATGGAGCCCGTGTATTTTCTAAGTTAGATTTGCAGTCGGGTTACCATCAGCTGAGGGTGAAGAAGGAGGATGTTCCGAAGACGGCATTCAGGACCCGATATGGCCACTATGAGTTTCTGGTTATGCCTTTCGGAGTCACAATGCCCCTGCAGTCTTCATGGACTTGATGAACCGAGTGTTCTCCCCTTACCTGGATCAGTTTGTAGTTGTATTTATAGATGACATCCTGATCTATTCTAAGAGTTATAGGGAGCATGCAGAGCACTTGAGAATTGTGTTGCAGACTCTTCAGCAGGAGCAGCTTCATGCCAAAAGGAGCAAGTGTGAATTCTGGTTGGACAGCATAGCTTTCCTTGGACACATAGTTTCAGCAGAAGGGATTGCAGTTGACCCTAGTAAAGTCCAGGCAGTGCAGAATTGGCCAGTCCCGAAGACGGTGACTGAGATAAAGAGCTTTCTTGGACTAGCCGGATATTACAGGCGCTTTGTCCAGGATTTCTCTAGACTTGCAGCTCCGTTGACCAGACTCACCAGAAAAGGGGAGAGATACATATGGACAGGAGAATGTGATGCAGCATTTGAACAGTTGAAGCAGAGGCTTATTTCAGCTCCAATCTTGAGGACTCCTTCAGGAAGAGGAGGGATGGTCATTTTCTGTGATGCATCAGGTAAAGGCCTGGGGTGTGTACTTATGCAACGTGATCATGTTATAGCATATGCATCTAGGCAGTTGAAGCCTCATGAGAGGAATTACCCAACTCATGACTTGGAGTTGGCAGCTGTGATATTTGCTTTGAAGATCTGGAGACACTACCTTCTGGGAGACAAAGTGTTGATATACACAGACCACAAGAGCCTCAAGTATATTTTCTCACAGAAGGAGTTGAATATGAGGCAGAGGAGGTGGTTGGAGCTTATGGCGGACTACGATATTGACTTGCAGTATCATCCAGGCAAAGTCAATACCGTTCCTGATGCACTGAGCAGGATGCCAGAGAACAGAACGCTAGTCCACCTTACTCAGCAGAGGGAGTTGATTCAGGAATTCATCAGATTGGATTTGATGTTGGTGCAAGGAGGTGATAAGGCCGGGCAGTTCATGACTCTGCAGATCCAGTCATCTTTGATAGAGGAGATCAAGGAAGCTCAGAAGGAGGATCCAAGATTACAGACATTCAGAGCTCAGGTGGAGGCTGGATTGAGGACTGATATTTGCATTCATCCGGATGGTGCATTGTGTTTTGGAGATAGACTTTGTGTTCCCCAGGGAGAAGTCAGACAGAAGATTTTGGAGGAAGCACACAGTTCAGCTTATTCTATACACCCTGGGGGAACAAGATGTATCAGGACCTGAAGAAGCACTTTTGGTGGAATGCTATGAGGAGGGAGATAGCCCAGTTTGTTGCCAAGTGCTTGGTTTGTCAGCAGATTAAGATCGAACATCTGAGATCAGCTGGACTTCTTCAACCCTTGCCGATACCCGAATGGAAGTGGGAGCACATCACCATGGACTTTGTGACGGCATTGCCTCGGAGTCCCAAGGGTAATAATGCGGTGTGGGTAATCGTTGATCGCCTCACCAAGTCAGCTCACTTCATACCATTCAGGGTAGGTCAGTCGACAGAGGTTCTGGCAGATAAGTATATGAAGGAGATAGTTCGTCTGCATGGAGTCCCAGTTAGTATAGTATCAGATAGAGACACCAGATTCAGATCTCATTTCTGGGAGAGTCTCCAAGCAAGTCTGGGAACTCGTCTGAAATCAGTACTTCTTATCATCCTCAGATAGACGGACAATCTGAGAGGACTATCCAGATCCTTGAAGATATGTTGAGGGCTTGCATGATTGATTTTGGAGGATCATGGGAGGGCCATCTTCACTTGGCTGAGTTTTCATATAACAACAGCTATCAGGCAAGTATTAAGATGGCACCTTTTGAGGCATTGTATGGAAGGAAGTGCCGATCACCGATTTGTTGGGATGAAGTCGGTGAGAGGAGTCTTTTGGGACCAGAGATCCTGATACAGACGACAGAGAAGGTCAGGGTTATCAGAGATCATCTCAGGGCTGCTCAGAGTAGACAGAAGAGTTGGGCAGACACTCGGAGGAGGCCATTGGAATTCCAGACCGGAGATCATGTGTTCTTGAAGATATCACCTACCAAGGGTGTAATCCGGTTCGGTACACGTGGGAAGCTAAGTCCGAGGTATATTGGCCCATTCGAGATCCTGGATCGTGTGGGAGATATGTCCTATAGATTGGCATTACCGCCATCTTTGGACGGGGTGCATAATGTCTTCCACGTGTCTCAGTTGAGGAAGTATGTCAGGGATGACAACCATATTCTGGATCATTCCGAGCTGGAGCTACAACCGGATTTATCATACCAAGAGCAGCCGTTGGCCATTCTGGATAGGAGTGTCAAGACACTGAAGAACAGAGCTATTCCATTGGTATTGGTGTCATGGAACAGGCATGCGCCAGAGGAGGCCACTTGGGAGCGTGAGGACGTTATCCGGGAGCGTTATCCTCAACTTTTCACATCTTGATTGGGTAAGACTCTTTTCTTCTACTCTTCCTTGCCGTTATCTTTCCTTGTATCCATATCTATCCGTTGCTTTTCCTGTTATCTTTCACCTTATGAAATTTCGAGGACGAAATTTTTGTAAGGTGGGTAGATTGTAATACCCCTCTCCCGGAATACGTACATAGTTACGTATTCAGTCTTTCGATCGTATTTTCCGACTTACCATCCGTATTTGACCAATTTCAATTCCAAATATCATTTTCCAATATTTTAGATTTTATGTGATTTTCTGGAATTTTCTGGAATTAAAATGAATTTCTCCGAAAACGGTGTCGGCCAGTACCGCTGGCCGATTTCCGAATTTTTATCTTCCAAACTGTTAGGAATTTTTAGAAAGTCCTTTAGACTTTATTGCTTAGAATCATATTTCTTACTTATACACTTTTTCTGAGAATTTTATGAATTTATGAAAATTCTTTCGGAGTCGGTAAATAACTGATTCCGGGATTTTTAATTAAAAATCTATACAGTTATTTCTTCAAACGAATTTCACCATGAGTCTTCAAATATTATTCTTGATTTTTGGTAAAATTTTCAGACCAATCCGAGATACTTGAAATTCGGACATTTTTTTCAAAAATTGCAAAATTCCAATTCCACTTCATTTCCACCTCATTTCCCACTCACCACTTCACCTAACCCCACTAACTCTCTCTCCTTCCGATGGCCGGCCAAGTGGCAATGGGAGGAACACCTCACCCCCACATTTTTGCAAGAAAACCCTCCACTTCCATCTTAATACCAATCCCTTTACAAAGATTCCAAACTATAAATGCATTTCCTTTGCAAAATTCCCCTTTTTCTCATTTCTTCATCAAGAGAGCTCTCTCAAAATCCCTTCTTCCTCTTCAACAAACCCTAGCTTCAAGAGAACACCCAACCTCTTCACCTTCACCTCAAAGTCTCTAAGGATTCATCTAGGGCTTCATCAAGGGAGCTCAATTTCAACCATCTCTTCCCAAGGCAACACCAAGGGGAATTCTTCAACCCTAGCTTCAACATCAAGTGTGGATGGAGCCATCTTCTCTACCTTGGATCAAGACTCAAATCCAACCTATCCTAGTGAGTTTCTTACTCACCAAGACCTAGTTAACACTCCACATGCTTAGGGTAGAGATCCATGTACACCTATAACATAAAATCCAATTTTTAGGTCATCTAAGCTCAAATCCAACCTCTCATGTCAATATATCACACACCAAAGCTAGACCCTGTTCTGGTGTACTTGTAGTAGTAGATCAGGTCCTCTAGTGCCACAAAAATCCTATTTTTAGACTGATAGAACCAACCAAGGTGAAATCTGATTCTTTCTGCCTTAACAGCAGCAGATTTCAGAGGATCGGTCGACCGGCAGTCGACCGATCACTCTACCGACGTGCACAGCGTGCACAATTTTGAGTTGGCGGTCGACCGGCAGTCGACCGACCACTCGACCGGCTTAGGGAATTAGGGTGGACCAGTCGACCGACAGTCGACCGGCCAAAACCTGGAGCTCACGCACTTTGTACGGTCGACCGGCAGTCGACCGGCACTCGACCGCCTTTGAAAATCCCAGTCGACCGCAGTCGACCGGAGGTCGACCGCCAGGTCAAATTCTGGGACAGATTTCAGACTCCTTTCTTTTTTGATTTTTGATACTCCCCTGATATATGTATGATGTTTTAGTCTTGTTTATACTTCATACCTGTACTGCATGACTTGTTACCTGATGGATCTTGCTTTATTATACTTCATGACTCATGTTACATATTGCTATTCCATATCATGTTAAATATGAAATATCACCTCCCCTTCATGCTATCACTCAAACACCAAGCATGATATACCCGACCTTTTTATAAAATATACCAACTTACATGGGGACAGGGGGAAATATGCGGAATATCGATATGTGTTCGTGTTTACAGTGGTATTAGGTTGTGCACTATATTTTCCGGTCTTACCTGCGGTACTCCAGGGGACCGAGGGGAGTGCTTCCTCCCTTTCCTGTTTACTGTCATGACAAGGCATACATAAGACCCTCCTGTTAGCCTAGCGGCAGTTCCGTTCCGTCTTCAAGCAACGGACAATACTGGGCCGTGGTCCCGGGCATGCACGGGACCCACTGTAAACATAGTTCGTCGATACAACCGCTGTTTCCAATAACAACCTTGTTTCACTAGGATATGGATCTATGTGCTCTGGGACGCTGGGTCACATAGCTAGATATCACAGTAAGACAAGTAATAATAATAAGACATTAATTGTAGATTTATTGCATATGACCTTATCTTTCTTAGTTTACATCTCTTGTCATGCATTGTTACTTAGTACTATTTCATTATCTCTATTCATGATCCTTGCCACTTGGCTATCTTTTATTTGTTGTATTATGTCTTGACCCTTTGGATTTGCATATTCAGATTCTGAGGCTTGGAACGAAGTGGAGCCTTCCACAGAGGACTTGGCTTACCTAGGAGAGCAGGCTGACCAGCTCTAGATCTATCCTGCCCGACACTTCTTTTTGGTTCACGGATCTCCATCCTTACGTGAGCACTTTTGTATTTTTGATTGTATATCGTTCTTTTTGGACTTGGGTTGTGATAAAGGACACTTGTAAAGTGATTTTGCTTATCATAACTTGTGCAACTTTGTATTTATATTTTGTAAGTTGGCATATGATTATACCACGCTGTGTGTGTTGTACTCTGATACTTGTTGTACTTATGCTTAGCGTATATACGTGGGGGCACCATCTGGCCTACGTATATGCGTTGCAGTGACGTCCCCGTATCTTTGGGATCGGGGCGTTACAGCAAGATATAAGAGAGATAGAGATTAGAGATAGTGGATCAAACGCAAACACCAAGATATATTTCAAGGTTTGAGCCACTGCTCTATGTCCCCACCTTCACACAAAAGGATTTTCACTATGTCTACACAGGACCTCCCACAAAGGGAACCTCCACCGAGAAGTTTGTAATTACAAACTTGGAGTGCACAACTCCTCTCTCCAACACAACCACCTTTACTCAAGAGGTAAGGCACAAAGCCAAAACTCTATTACTCTACACAAGAGGGATGTGCACAAAGTCAAACCACAATCACCTCTACACTAGATGGATGAACACAAACCCAAAGCAAAGAAGGGATTACAATCTTGGTGATCACAATAGACCACAAACAATTTTTCTCACAAAAACAAGATCCTATGAATAGGATTAGATATGATAGCTCAAGTGTGAGAAAACAAGGTGTTTAGAAATCAAAATCACAAAGAAAAATACTTCAGAAACATACTAGATAGAAATAGAAATAAAGATCAAAACCAATTTCTCAAAGACTATTTTTCTTTGATTTTTTCAACTCTTGAAAATAAAAATAAAAGATAGAGATTTGAAGCACAAAAACTCTTTTGAAACTCTTTAGAAAATGGGCAAGATGGCACTAGAAAATTTTTTCTCTTATATAAAGTAAACAAAACATATATGCATAAATACCAAAACATATATGTTTACTTTACTTCAATTGCGCCACTCTGGGGCTCTTGGAGCCAAAAGATAGAAGCTCCTTGTACTTTGCGTGGTTAAATTTTACGACAAGTGACTCGACTGTCTTTCCATGAAGTTGACCTCACCTTGCACCACAACTCACTTGTCAGTGGAGAAAGCAATCCCCAGTAAAGTCACCATCTCTTGTACAAGACTAAAAGTTTAAATTATATTGCAAAGTTTTCTTGAATAAATGAAAGATTACAACAACTCAAATTCCAATTGTAAGAGAGAAGAGATACTCAAGCTCAAATCTCCTCTTTGTTTAATATTGGATCCTTTGCATAGTGGTGGAAAGTGAATCTTGCTTTCCGTTGATCGAGTGAACGTCAAGCTCCTTCAGAACTTTTCTCCTTGGATCACTGATGGAGTAGCACAGCTCCTATCCAATAAAATCTCAAAGATTTGAGAAAAACTTGAACTCAGCAAGTTTGTGTAGAAGAGTTGAACTCTTTGTAAAGCTAATATTCTCGGCTGAAAATTTTGATCCCTTTGCAATAGCAGTTTTAACTATTTATAGGGGAAAAATTATCCCCTAAAAACCCTCCATAATGGGGTTAACTTTCCTCATTACGTAGGTAGTACTTGATTCAGTAACGAAAGAAGTTATAACTGAGACACAGGGCTCATGTGCAGTTGAAACGCGGGCTTGAGCTCTGCATTTAACCGTTGAGATAATGTTGGACGTGGGCCTCGAGCTCTGCATTTGGGCGCTACTGTGGTGTTGAAACGCAGGCATCGAGCCTTGCGTTTCAGTACTGCAATGATGCTAAAATGCAGGCCTCGAGCCCTGCGTCTTGGCACTGTAGTGATGTTTGAGATGCAGGCTTCGAACCCGCATCTTGATGGTACATCAACGGCTCTGATTATTCTTGCATCCGAAGTATGAATTTTGTTATCTGACGACTTGTCTTCAGTGATTTTTAGATAGTCTACAGCGAGTGTGACACACCTACAAATTTTTAGGTGTATTGCGTATGCTCAAGTACCTGAAGTCAAAAGAAGGAAGCTTGACCATCGCGGTGAAAAATGCATTTTCATCAGATATAACAAGGAGTCGAAGGCATACAAGCTCCACTAACCAAGAAACTAGTGGTTAGTAGAGACGTTGCCTTCAATGAAGCAGAAGCACAGAGTTGGAGCAATGAAGAGACTATCAAAGAGAAAGCCCCATAGGAAGTTTCATCACCAGCTACACCACCATCTCAACAAGCTACACCCTCTCCTACAAGAGGCTCTCCATCTTCTGGGGAAGTAGTGGCAGTTAATTTTCCATGCAACGAGATCCCATCAAAATAAGAGGCCTCAGGGAGATCTATGAGCAGATAAAAGAAGGAGAGACTAATCTCTTTTGCTTATATGTTATTCATGAGCCTCTCATTTTCAAAGAGGCTAAGGAAGAAGATTGTTGGCAATCGGCAATGGAGGAGAAGATCCACTTCAAACAAAAGAATGACACCTAGGATTTGACAATAGTCCCACAAAATCACAAAGCGATTGGTGTCAAAAGGATGTACAAGATCAAGCGCACAGCAGATGGTGAAGTTGATCGGTACAAGGCGAGGCTTGTAGCGAAAGGCTACAAACAAAAGTACGGCATCTATTCTGAAGAAATTTTTGCACTGGTTGCTCGACGAGACACGGTGAGATTATTAATTTCATAGCTCATCACTGGAAGATAAACCAACTTGATATAAAGTCAGCATTCCTCAATGGTGTTCGTGAGGAAGTGGTGTATGTGTAACAACTAGAAGATTTTCTATTAGAAGGGCAAGAGAACAAAGTGTACCACCTAAAAAAAGCCTTGTACGGATTAAAGCAGCCCTCACGGGTATGGAATGCCCAAATTGATGTCTATCTTCACCAAAACGGCTTCACCAAATGTCCCTATAAGCATGCATCTACCTACATGAAGAGGAATCATCAAGGTGAATTTCTAATAATTTGTCTTTATATTGATGATTTATTGTACACAGGAAGTGATTGAGATTTTACCTGCACACAAGAATACAGAATTTCAGAACATAAGAATAGAATGTGCAAGTACTCAATACTGTTGTTGTAGCAAGTGGTTATGCGAGTCATGATCGACAAGGAGGGACTACCAATGGAAGCTTTTTAGTAAGTTCTCTTTTAAGTTATAATCATTGGTTAAAGATCTTCTTTTAGTTCTTGAAAAGAAAAGAAAAATAGATTACATTTAAGTTAAGAAGAATGTGATAAATTGAGAAGGTGGAGAAAATGAATATGGATTTATACAAAGAAATTAAAAATAGTGAATAAAAGAGTTTGGAGATTGTGGTCTTAGTGATCTAAACTAAAATTTGAAAGAGAAAAAGGAAAATCTAAAAGAAATACTTACCCTTTTCAGATTGATGACTTACCTGGAATCCTTGCATGTTTTACCTTGCTTCGGAGGCAATTAACACATAACCCATAAGATCGAGCTCAGTCCCTATTCGCATTATATCATCAAGACGAACAAGAATGAAATGATACAAAATCTTGAGGAGGAGAACATCATCATGAAATATCGGTGACACTCACACAAACATGGCAATACTAATGCTTCATGATTCACTTAGATATTCATTAAAACCAAAAGAGGAAAAGAAAAGAAAGAAGAAGAACATATAAACAAAGAAAAGAATTAATATGTTACCTTTGATTGCTTGTAAAAACGATAAAAGAAAGGAGGAGGTTACATCGGTGTCACTCTCAATATAAGTCTTTCTCTCTTACTTACATGAATCTCGTCTCTCCTCTCAGTTAGATAAAGAAAAGTAAAAATTGCATAAAAGGAAAAATGAAAACCTACACTACAAAGAATGAAAAACTGACCTAAGAATCTATCTCTGTCTCATCGCTCCCTGTATGCTGAGAAATCCCAGTATTTATAGGCAAAAACCAAACGGGGGAGAGTGTACGAAGATAGGGGGAGCAAACGCTCCCTTCAACAGATCCAATAAAGCCGCAAAAATGCGACTATTGTCACATTTTCACGGTAAGGGTGTGGCCACGTGGCCACACCCGGGGGGTGGTACTCCCTGGTTTCGCGATATGACTTTATCTCCTGCCAGATTTGCAATTTTGGGTCCTGGATTTGATGAAACCTCCTTTGATCTTCAGCTTGAACTAATTGATTTGTAAAGATCTTATTTTAACTGCTTGTTCAACTGGTTTTATCTACCCTGATTTGCCTTGATTTACCCTGATCTTTGATTTGAATTAATTCTGAATTAAATCAGAATTTTGATGAGCTTTTGGGCTCATTTCTCTTAGCTCTCTCTTAGTAATGGGCCTGCATATAAATTAGACAATAAAAATGATTAAAAATAGAGTTTATTATATAATAAATATGAGAATGTGATAATAAATATGCAGTATCAGCAGCCGATCAGGAAGCAATAGTGAAATGCTTGCTGAATTCAAGGTGACGATGTTCAATAAATTTTAGATGATGAATAATGAATTGATGTCCTATTTTCTTGGCATCAAAGTGAAGCAGCAGTAAGATGAGATATTTATATCCCAAAAGAAGTGCATGAAGAAGATCTTGGAGAAATTCAAGATGAGTAACTGCAACCCAGTAAACACCCCAATAACTACAGGAATGAAGCTATTAAGAGAAGAAAATGAAAATTTTGTAGACTTGACTCTCTTTAAGAGTCTAGTTGGTAGCCTGAGATACTTGACGATCATAAGACCTGATATTACTTATGGAGTCAGATTTGTGAGTCGCTACATGGAAACACCGAAGGAGTCTCATTGGCTAGCCGCGAAAAGGATTCTAAGATATATCAAAGGCATACTAAACTTGGTCTATTTTATACCTACGGTGAAGCTGCAGAGTTAGTAGGCTATTCAGATAACGGCTAGGAAGGTGACCAAGATGAGAGAAAAAGCGTCACAGGCTATGTCTTCTATCTTGGGTCATGATTGAGATTTTTACCTGCACACAAAAATATAGAATTTCAGAACTTTTAAAACAGTAGTGCAAGGTGCTCAATTCTAGCGCTATAGCAAGTGGCTATGCGGGTCGTGATCCACAAGGAGGAACTAGCGATGGAAGCTTTTTAGTAAGTTCTCTTTTATGTTACAAAGAATAGTTAAAGTTCTTCTTTAGTTCTTTAAAAGAAAATGAAAAGAGTTAGAGTTATGTTAGGAAGAAAATGGTAGTTGAGAAGGCGGAGAAAATGGAAAATAGATATATACAAAGAAATTGAAAAGAGTAAAAAAGAGTTGGTCGAAGTGGTGTTGGTGATTAAACTAAAAGTTAAACGAAAAGAAAGAAAACCTAAAAAACTTACTTACCTCTTTGGCGCCTACTTACCTTTGACCCGTATTGACGATGTACCTTTGTTTGAAAGCGAGCGAAGTATGACAAATAGGATCTTCCCCATTCCCAATTTACACTATGAAATGAAGGGGCATGCTACACTCCATAGAAATAGATATCCATCACCATAAGCCATCAACTGTACTTGCAAGGGCAAGGCAACTTCGAGGCTATCGGATTCATTTGGATCCACAAACACAGAAGAGGAAAGCAAACAAAAAATAAGAATAGAAAGCAAAAGAAAACTTCGATTTGATTTAAATAACAATGAAAGAAAAGATTACTTACACCGGTGTCACCCTTAGTACAAGTTTGTTCTCATTCCTCCATGAAAGTCTCCTCTCCTCTCAGTTACATAAAGAAAATAAAAATTACATAAAAGAAAACTAAAAACCAAAGTTACAATCTACAGAATAGCCTAAATTCTACTCTCTGCTTGGTCGTTCCTTTTTGCCTTTGAGATTGCAGGTATTTATAAGAGAAATGCAGAGGGTAGAGGAGTATGAAGATAGGAAAAGCTGGCTATTTTTGAATTTGAATCCTCCCTTAATCTCCAAACTTGATTTGATATGGATATTCAGTTCTGATCTACAGTTTGTTGGCATGTTGATCGCTGAAATAACTTATCAAATAACAGAATTAAGAATAGTAATCAACTTAAGAGTTGTAGCCCTTTAAATCTTCTTTCTGAATCATCTTGAATCATCAGATTTGAGTTTCGGTAGCTAAAGTTATAATTCAAATACTAAAATGTATCCAGTCAAAATTGCTTCATATCATCCATTGATCTTCTCTCTATCCATTTATCCTTTTGGATTTAGACTCTGTATTTGACATTATCCTCGGTTGATCTTTAGCTTTAACTACCTGATTCACCAAAAACTGAATTTAACCAACTAGATTTGGGATCATCCTCCTCTAACCAAATAGATCTAGTTAAATCTGAATTTAACAGATTTTTATTTGATTTTATCCTCTTTCTCCCCATGATTATCTTCTGTAAAATAGACATTTAAGATATGAAATTTAGCAGATTTATTACATGATAAATGTGAAAATGTAATAAAGAATAAAGCAATGAACATGTGCAATCATACCCTCACACCTATCTTTTGCTCGTCCTCAAGCAAAATAACAAAACTAAACCAAATATTATTAGACCACTTTCGTAGGTCACGCAATTGCACTGAGCTTGTGCAACAAGCCGTTAAACCTCTAGGTTTTCCCTAGAGGACGAGTTTTATCTCGTGAGGATTTTCAGTGGATTGCACCACAAAATTCATAAAGAAAGAGAAAAATGTTAGTATTTTGAAAACACATTTTGAAAGAGAAAAATATTTGAAATATTATTGTAAGATTTAAGTAATCTATAAGTTATAGGAAAACTGAATTTTTCATTTCTAAACTTAGTCTCTATTCAAAAATTTGTTATCAATCAAGTGAGGAGTCAAATTGTACTTCTCATCTAGTCTATTACTTTACCCTAAGTCATATGCATCTTCGTGACCGTGAAATTTTGACTAAGAGTTCTTTAACTCTAACTCTTATGCCTTATTTATTTATATATATGTTTTTTATTTTATTTTGGTGGTATTATTCCTTAATTTTATTGGGCTTTCTAATCTGCCCATGTAACGAGCCTTTAATCGGTGACTCCCACACCAAACGGTCTTAGGGCACCAGGTGAGAAAACACCCCAAGGATTTAGGGACTCGAGCAAACAAGGCCACAAAACTAAGAATTTTATTATATGAACCGCTTTTAGGCGTGAATACTTATGCTTTATGAGGCACAAATACCCAGCTTAATCAGAGGATTTTTTATAGATATATATATATATTTCTTTTTTTCAAACTTATCTAATCATCTTTTGTATAAATACCAAGGCTTGCTTAGGTCAAAACATCTAGCTAATCAATAATTAGATTTGTTTATTTTACATAAATATACAAACATACACACACACACAGATATATATATTTATAAGGCATAAGAATTTTGTTTTTGAACCCTAAGTGTGTAAGTGTATAAAGTGCGCATATTTCATTAAGGCAAAGATCAAGACTAAATTACTTTGACAAATTATCTTCCTAACCCTAAAATTCAAACAAATAATCTTATTTTGATCAAGTATAAGAAATCCTAATTATGATTCTCCTATTCCTTAATATTGACTTAATTTCTTTCAAAAAAATGTCAAAATATTGTTTCTATTTTCAAAAAAAATTTCTAAAGTAAAGAAAATTTTTTAAAAAATTTGTTTTTTATTTTTTCAAAAAAGAAAAACCTAAGTTATGTTAGAACCTCCCCCACACATATCTCATGCATTGTCCTCAATGTATGAATTAATGCATAGATGCATAAAAAAGAAGAAAGGGAAGGAAAATATTACCTTAAGGTGGTAGTTCCGGTGGTGGTCTAATTGGGTCAAGCGTTGCTACCCAATCAATATGATATGGTGGTTCACGGAATCAACCTTTATTGACCTCTTTTTTATTTACATATTTACAGTCCCAATATGAATAGAATCATGAAAGATCCTATCATGAAACTTACTCCCTTTACATGACCAGTCCTGAAAAATCATCATGGAGTCATCATAGTCTATACCTATGTCCAATAAAAGAATGCGATTTGGTGGAATGGTTGATTTGGACTCAAGAATGATAGGTTCAGGAACCAATACTAACTCAGGAAAATCAACTTTGGGTTCGAGAGTTAGTTTTGGTTCAAGCGTTGAGACCAAGTCCAAGAATTGATATTCACATTCTTTTCCCATCAAAGAAATGTGACTATCCAAAATTGATAATTCAATTTCTAAATATATGGGTACGGGAATAAATATTGGCTCAGAAAATTTGTTCAAATTGGGTAAGAATACTAGAGTCAACATAGATTCGAAGTTGAAAACTGAGTCACAAAGTTGGGGATCGGGTTCACATTCATGATCAAGTTCAATCTCATTAAAATGAAAACTTGCCAATTCGTCAATTGGTTGATATTGGTCAAGTTCAAGGTTTTGTGGTAAAACTGGATCTTGGTCAAAGTCTCAGATACCATGATTCTTGATTTTCATCAATATGGTTAGAAGTGTTGAGAATATTCAAACATTAAATAGGGAGAGTTTCCTTATTCTTATGTATGTTCTCTAATTTACTAATTCTTGCTTCTATCATATCGAGTGGATTATTTTGGCATTGAATCATGGTTTCCATACTCTTTTCTAAGTTGGCATGTTCTCCCTGAAAAATAGAGTAAGGATCTATGACTTGAAAATTTTGACAGAATATTGAGTCTTCTAAAATTTGAATTCGTCGCTCAAGCTCATCTAGGGCTTCCATCCTCTTTTCTCAGTCAATTGATTCTTCTAATGATTGTTTGGGAAAAGGAGTTTATGAAGCTGGATGTTGGTAGAGTAGTTGACAATATGAATCGGGAGAGTTGTATCCCCATTGACTCTGTGAAGAGAAGTGGTGATTATTCCAGTCTTGTTCATAGTATTGGGATGGGGCATGTAATGAATCGGACAAGACCAATTTGGCACACTAGGTTGGTTAAAGTTATGATATGTCGAGTTGATAATATTCAGAAAAGAGGTCGGGGTATATTAAAATTGGAAAATTATTGTTATAAGCCATATCACACAGGATCAAACACAAACAAAGAAAAACAAACAAATAAGCAAAAGATAAAAAGAAAGAAGAAAAAAAATTCTAAACTAAGTTAGGATAGACCTTTGACCTAGACGACTCCTAACTAGTTAGACTGTCCATGGGAGGTATAATGCAGACTTTAACCATAAGCTAATTAGCCAGGTCAGGACAAGATTGGTAGGAGGTATCTGCGCAAAAGCGACGGGCCTAATTAAGCCAAACCACCAGCCTTCGGGGTTTCGCCCCTCAATTCCTTTTCCTTAGACACTGATTTGGCAGGAGTCAAATTCGAACACCTTCCCCCTTAGGATAATCTCCTAATTGAGTCTGAGATGTCCCTAGAGCCAACGTCTACTCAGTTTTAGTTAGGCATGGGTTAGTGAGTGAGGAGATTGTTTGTGGGCTAAGGGAGAGTAATGACTTCCCTACCTTATCTTGTTTATAGGACAAGCCCTTAAGATTGATTGTGCAAAGTGTGCAGGATGAAGAAAAGTAACATTCAACAAGTAAATAATCACTCAAGAATACTTTCTAAACTATATGCCATGCATACGTACCTTTTGCTCCTGCACTCTTCAACAGTAATGTAAAATGTAAACGAATTAGACAGGTGCCTAAATGCAAAATTTAAACCATTTTTAGCATTTAACAAACATCATTTTACTGCTGAGATTAGAAAGTAAGTACAGTGAGACAAACAAGGAAATAGATAGCTATAGATATTGAACTTTGCAATACAGCCAACCTGCAGAAAATACAAGTTAGTAATTCACTCAGATTGCCATAGGAATGTAGCAAATTTAAGGGCTTCTGGGCTCTGCTTTCTTGATCAGAGTCTAAGATAACTTATATGTCCACTACAGCAAAAATTTCTTGTTGTCAAACCTATACACCAAGAACAAAGAAGAAAGTTAACCAAAAATATAAATCTAAAAGGAGAATAACTTACCGTCCCTCCCCAGCAACGGCGCCAAAATTTGATTGATGGTTTTAACTGCATACAAAAATATAGAATTTCAGAACTTTTAAAACAGTAGTACAAGGTGCTCAATTCTACCGCTATAGCAAGTGGCTATACGGATCGTGATCAACAAGGAGGGACTAGCGATGAAAGTTTTTAGTAAGTTCTCTTTTATGTTATAAAGAATAGTTAAAGTTCTTCTTTTAGTTCTTCAAAAGAAAACGAAAAAGAATTAGAGTTATGTTAGGAAGAAAATGGTAGATTGAGAAGGTGGAAAAAATGGAAAATGGATATATACAAAGAAATTGAAAAGACTGAAAAAGAGTTATTAGATGTGGTGTTGGTGATTAAACTAAAAGTTAAATAAAAAGAAAGAAAAACCTAAAAAAACTTACTTACCTCTTCGGCGCCTGCTTACCTTTGACCCGTATCGACATGTACCTTTGTTTGAAGGTGAGCGAAGTATGACAAATAGAATCTTCCTCATTCCTGGTTTACACTATGAAATGAAGGGGCAAGCTACACTACCATAGAAATAGATATCCATCACCATAAGCCATCAACGGCACTTGCAAGGGCAAGACAACTTTGAGGCTATCGGATTCATTTGGATCCACAAACACAGAAGAGGGAAGCAAACAAAAAACAAGAATAGAAAAGAAAAGAAAACTTCAATTTGATTTAAATAATAAAAAAAGATTACTTACACTGGTGTCACCCTCAGTACAAGTTTATTCTCATTCCTCCATGCATAAAGAAAATAAAAATTACACAAAAGAAAACTAAAAACCTAAGTTACAATCTACAGAATAGCCTAAATTCTACTCTCTACTTGGTCGTTTCTTTTTCCTTTGAGATTGTAGGTATTTATAGAAGAAATGCAGAGGGTAGAGGAGTATGAAGATAGGGGAAGCTGGCTATTTCTGAATTTGAATCCTCCCTTTATCTCCAAACTTGATTTGATGTGGATATTCAGTTCTGATTTATAGTTTGTTGGCATGTTGATTGCTAAAATAACTTATCAAATAACAGAATTAGGAATAGTGATCAACTTAAGAGTTGTAGCCCTTTAAGTCTTCTTTTTGGATCATCTTAAATCATCAGATTTGAGTTTCGGTAGCTAAAGTTATGATTCAAATACTAAAATATATCCAGTCAAAATTGATTCATCTCATCCGTTGATCTTCTCTCTATCCATTTATCTTTTTGGATTTGGACTCCATATTTGACGTTATTCTCGGTTGACCTTTAGATTTAACTACCTGATTCATCAAAAACTAAATTTAACCAACTAAATTTGGGATCATCATCCTCTAACCAAATAGATCTAGTTAAATCTGAATTTAACTGATATTTATTTGATTTTATCCTCTTTCTCCCCATGATTATATTCTGCAAAATAGACATTAAATATATGAAATTTAGCAGATTTATTACATGATAAATGTGAAAATGTAATAAAAAATAATATAATAAATGTGTGCAATCAGGTCAACTGCATTTTCATGGGCCTCCAAGAAGCAAGGTTATGGCCTTGTCTTCATGTGAAGCAGAATATGTGGCGGCTTCATTCACTATTGTGAATCTATCTGGTTGAGAAATATTTTGAAGGAGCTGGATCATCAACAAAAAGGACCAACAATGATATTGATAAACAACAAATCAGCTATACAGCTTGCAAAGAACCCAGTACATCATGAGAGGAGCAAACATATAGATATATGATTTTATTTTCTCAGAGACCATATAAAGTAGAAAATTATGGAGCTAGAGTATTATCATACCGCTGAACAAGTAGCAGATATATTTATTAGGCCCCTGACGGTGATACATTCAGAAAATTAAGAGACAAGCTCGGCATGACTACGCTTCTGGTTTGAGGGGGTTATTTGTTGGAGTTATGAAGTTAATGCAGAAACAAACCTGAAGCTTATGCACTCTACCAATAAAGTTAACCAAACCCTATAGTATGTTTACTAAGAGAGATTTTGTGATGTTATTAACCCATGTATTTATTGTACTTGAAACACCTGTGTATACAATCCTATATAAGTGGTCATATGTTGGTATTGTAAAGAAAGTAAAAAAAGAATAAAAACAAAAAAAGCAAAGCAAAGCACTACAAAGAGCTCTCACTTTGTGCAAAACATTAGCTTGGGTGAGTTTATTTGAGTGGAGGTACTAAAAGAGTAACAACCCAGTGCTCAAGAGCATTTGGAGTTAGCAAATATCTAACGCCTCTTCTCTTGCCAGTCCCCCGGTCCAACAGATCCCACAATTATGATTCTAAAATTTATCTATTCTCATTGTGCATTTATTATCTTGCTAGAAAAAGATTCAGTGGCAGAGGAGGGAGGCTCTTGCCGACAACGGCGAGGCAGCAGAGTGAGAGAGGGGGAAAGAATGATGATGATGAGAAGGAGGAGGCAAGAAGAAGTCATGGAGATGGATACAAACACGGAGATGGGGGAGATGGGATGCATATTATGGCTCAGGAGCTTTGTATATAGAAGAGACGAGATGTAGGAGTATGTAACTCATGGAATTTCCACGAGTTTATAGCACAAATGGAAAGCACTTCCTAGAATAGCAATGCGTGTAACACATGCGTGTGTGAGAGATGAGCAGAATTGGTCTGCTGCTTCCTTGGGTGTGGTGAAGATCAATGTTATGCGAGTGTCAGGCTGAGTGTTTCATGTGCGGCAGCCCTTCTTACAAGTTACACAAAGTCGGGCAATGCATGAGATGGCTTTATGCGTTGGCACAATAAAGTCGTAGCTGTTAGATCTAATTTTATTCCATATAAGGTCTCATACATGCATAGTTTATTTATCATGATCAAAGGGAAGTAGGGTTTTAGACATATCTGATTCCATCATGAAAGGGATGCCAAGATTGCACGATCTCGAGGACGTCAGAGTTGAGGGAGAGGATTCTTCTCTCCAGCCACCAAGTTCTCTTCTTTATCCTTAGAGGAGATGAGAGGCCTCCAAGAGAGATTGTCATTGTTGTACAGAGGAAACCCTACCCATGATATATATAATATCAAGGAACCCTAATTCAACTCATTATAGATTTAGGCTCTTGATTTATAACACGAGTTTCACACGTGTAGATGAGTCCCACATTTTAATTTAAATAAACTCGTGGATAAGTGTAATTGAAAACGTGTATAGACCCAAACCATTAAGGCTTGATCAATTCTTTATTAGGTCAAACAATATAGGTTAAGTGGGCGGGTGCAAATATCTAATTAACTTGATTAGTCCCAAATTAAATTAGACTTTAAAATATAATAAGTCTAACAATCTCCCACTTGGGCTAAGAAAGTCGTACTGAATATATATTATGCATAACTTTATGATGTCAAAATTTTAACCGCCAACAAATCACGTTTCTGAACAATCTGGTCTATTATGTGCCCTGCCACCGAACATGGCGGTCGTTACCTTCTGTATAATCGAGGTAGGACCTTCCACATCACAAGTTTCAAAATCTCTAACGACAGATTAAATGTGGACGTATGGTATGAAAATGTCCTCTGATCAAATAAGGTACAATTCTAACTGGTTTTCACTTTATGACTCTAACGAGTCTAGCCTTATGACTCTAACGAGTCTAACTTTATAAGTCCAATGAGTTTAACTACTAATTCAACAATCTCAAATGCGTAAAAGTAAACTTTAAGAAAAGCAATTATAACTTTATTTATCAGAATCAACAAATATCTAAAAAGTGCACTTAGAAATAATGTCTGTTACATAAAATTATCCACTCCCACAAAATCAGGATATCATAATGACTAGTCATCCTCATATAAGCAATAGCTCTAAGAAGACTTTAGGTGGAAGTCCTTGTAATGTTAAGCATAGTGTTGGCCCAAAGGACATTAGCCCTAGTTTTGATGATAACAAATTATATGTAGTTATGTATTAATAAGTTTGTTTAATTAAGTTTCAGGTAAAATTATATGTTGCATTTCAGCTCCATCATAAGACTCACACATTTGGAAGTCAAGAAGATTTAGATCGCAGAGCCTAGCACACTAGAAGAGCTCAAGGATCAAGCGATACTCAGAAGACTATTTCAAGATTTGCATTTTCACTTTTTCTATTTTAGATAGGATTTATAATCGTTTGTTAAAACCAAGATGATAAAGGTTGATAGCTTTTGGGATTGACACACACACATTTTATATTCCTTTGTGTTTTGCAAACAAAAGTTTACTACTATGCATTTTCCTATCAAGTTTCAGAAAAACAAAGTTTCAGAAAAACAAAGTTTGGGAAAAACAAGGTTTGGAAAAACTGGTTTTAGAAAATATTTTATCAAAATATAGTTCTAATTTAATTGGTATTGATCCATGATCACACACTAGTTCTTCATAGTCCTAGAACTCTATTTTGTATCTACGTATCAAAAGAAATTTTATTGGAAAAAGATTGATTTCGAAAACTTATCCAGATCTGTTTTTAGCCCTCATCCGGTCGACCAGGCGGTCGACCATTGGCAGAGCAAAATTGCTCTGTCAGTCGACCGGGCGGTCACCGACATGCACCAAAGTGCAAACGTGCACTTCGATCGACCAGGATGGTCAACCGTCTGCAAGAGCAGTGCTCTCTATTGCGTCCGGTCGACCGACCCGATCGACCGATAGAGAGTTTCACTCTCTGCTTGGGAACTACGGTCAACCGTCCGATCGACCGCATTTCCCAACGGTCGAAAATTCGACCGTTGGCGATCGACCGGCCGGTCGATCAGCAGCAGAATTTTCTGCTGACTTGGCTCCCAACTGCTAGTTTCCAATTTATCTTTTCTTGGGTCTTGTCCCAACGGCTATATGGTGTTTTCTACCCTTATTTTCATCCCCTATATATAGTTGGACTATGAAACAACTTCATAACAAGATTTATAAGCCTTACATCAAAGTTTTTCATAGTTTAGCCTCTTTGCAAAGATTTTCTCTTGAGCCAACTATTTTCAAAGTTTTGGTATTTTAGCTTGAGCCTTCCTCTACTTCTCTACTTGCTATTTGCAGATCCCAAGTGTTTCACTTCCTCATCTTGGTTGTAGGGTTGTACTTGTGAGCTATCTTTGTGGTCAAGTGTTGATCACCGATTTTCTTGGATTTTGAAGATATATCCAATTTCTTCCTTAATCTCTTGAATTTCCAAAATCATTCTACTTTATCTTTCCATAGTCTTTTCTATTATCTTCAATATGTCAAAGAGATCCAGATCTGAGAAGGAGAAAACCCCTGAATCCTTTTCCAACCATTTTATCTCACAAAATGCATCTCATAGATTTTCAATCATCCATAATAAAATTGTTATATCTGGTAGAACTGTGGTGCTAGGTGATTTTGAGCACCTTAATCTTGCTATTATTTTGGTTACTAGTTCACTTGAATATTTCGTCACTATCATAAATCTGTATACCCTGAACTAGTACACTGTTTCTACTCTAACTTGTCTTTCCAAAACAATCACATCAGGTCTAGAGTTTTGGGTAGAGATATTAACATTTCACTTGATAAATTTTCCCATGTCCTATACCTCTCCTGTGAGGGGTTAGATATCTATAATGTGAATTTACATGATTTTGCCTATCCTGATGGTGAGTCTGCCCACACCGCCTCCATATTGCTTCATGATGATGATAACCTGCTTTGGTTAGGAATGAGGAGGTGAAGTATTACACTTTCACTGCCCAAGTCTTAGCCAAAATTATTTTCTATAATCTCCTACCAAAATCAGGAGAGTATAGCCATGCTCGGGGTTCTGCTCCTCTTCTGATCTATTACCTTCTGAAAGGTATTAGAGTCAATGTATCCAAACTCATCGTTGACTACATGACTTCTGATCATCTCCTGATCCCAAACCAACACTTGCCCTTTGGGATGCTTACCACATGTCTGTTGAAACAACTCAAGTTTGATCTTTCCACTGAACGGTTCATCAAACTGTCAGTAGATATCAATAGCACTCTTCTCAAGAGGATGCGTGTTAGGGAGCGAGCTCCTGCTCCTCAGCCCCATCTTATCATACCTGCTGTTATTCCTGGATCTTCTTCTGCATCTTCAACTCCTTTTTATCCATATCTAGCTCTTTCTACTCAGCTTCAGGAGCACAACCTGCAGATGTCCGCTCACTTCTAGCGAATAGAGCAGCGAGTAGATAATGATCTCCATCACCTTTGTGCTTCTATCCGCTATCTGCAGACTTGTGTCGATGACACCTACAGCAGGAATGCTTGGCCGGTTCTACTTTCGAGTAGTCACTCACGGCCACTTTCTCTGACGGATCCTCCATTTGACGCATGGGTTCCTCCTTCTGTTATCCCTGATGTTCCAGCTCCACCAGAAGACCTTGATTTCCAAGAGTATTGACCTCTTTTGTTGATGACAAAAAGAGGGAGAGATATTGGATGGAGTTATTTGTGGGAGATAGTGTTTATATTTTGGGAGTGCTTACTTTCTGTCTACTTTTGATTTTCTATACTTGGATCTGTATTTGGATTTGGATATGTACTTTGTTTTATGCACATATGTTTTGTGTGGTATGTATTTGGTTTTTGAGGTTGGCATGAACCTCTATAATGTATGGACATACATATTTCTGATATGATATATATCTCTGTTTGTGTTCATATATATATATGTATGTGGTATATGTTCTAGTTCCTTTACCATCCACTCATCTACCACTTGCTATTGGAGGTTGGAGGTAAATTTGGACGGTTGGAGGGTAACCGTTTGTGCATACACTTTCATATCTCAGTATCCTTTTTATGCATAGATGATTGGCATATGAGTCTAATTGTTATATCCTTTATATATGCTTTTATTGTACATTTAGCTCTTTACATCATATTTTTATATATGCATGTGTTTAGGGGGAGCTTCACTTGAAGTCTCTTCCCAAAATATTTATAATAACTCCATATGTTTTGTCATCATTAAAAAGGGGGAGATTGTTGGCCCAAAGGCCATTAGTTCTTGTTTTAATGATAACAAACCATATGTAGTTATGTATTAACAAGTTTGTTTAATTAAGCTTCATATAAAAATATATGTTGCATTTCGGCTTCATCACAAGACTCACACATTTGGAAGCCAAGAAGATTTAAATCCCAGAATCTAGCACACTAGAAGAGCTCAAGGATCAAGCGATACTCAGAAGACTATTTCAAAATTTATATTTTTACTTTTTCTATTTTAGATAAGATTTATAGTCATTTGTGAAAACCAAGATGATAGAGGTTGATAGCTTTTGAGATTGACAAACACACACACATTTCCATATTCCTTTGTGTTTTTCAAATAAAAGTTTACTACTATATTTCTTACTGTTTTCCTATCGAGTTTTAGAAAAACAAAGTTTTAGAAAAACAAAGTTTGGTAAAAACAAGTTTTGGAAAAACTGATTTTTGTTTTAGAAAAGAATTTTGTCAAAATATAGTTCTAATTTATTTGGTGTTGATCCATGATCACACATTAGTTCTTCGCAGCCCTAGAATTCTATTTGTATCTACAGATCAAAAGAATTTTTATTGGAAAAAGATTGGTTTCGAAAACTTATCCAGATCTGTTTTTGGCCCTCATTCGGTCGACCAGGCGGTCGACAGTTGGCAGAACAAAATTGTTCTGTCAGTCGACCAGGAGGTCGACCGACATGCACCAAAGTGCAAACGTGAACTTCGATCGACCGGGACGGTCAACCGTCTGTAAGAGCAGTGCTCTCTATTGGGTCCGGTAAACTGACCGGTCGACCGACAGAGAGTTTCACTCTCTGGTTGGGAACCACGATCGGCCGTCCGGTCGACTGCATTTCCAACGGTCAGAAATCTGACTGTTGGCGGTCGACCGGCCGGTCGATCGGCAGCAGAATTTTTTGCTGACTTGGCTCCCAACGGCTAGTTTCCAATTTGTCTTTTCTTGGGTCTTGTCCCAATGGCTATATGGTATTTTCTATCCTTATTTTCATCCCCTATATATAGTGAGACTATGAAACAACTTCATAACAAGATTTATAAGCCTTACATCAAAGTTTTTTATAGTTTAGCCTCTTTGTAAAAGATTTTCTCTTGAGCCAACTATTTTCAAAGTTTTGGTATTTTAGCTTGAGCCTTTCCTCTATTTCTATACTTGCTATTTGCACCACACAATCTCAAGTGTTTCATTTCCTCATCTTAGTTGTAAGGTTGTGCTTGTGAGCTATCTTTATGGTCAAGTGTTGATCACCGATTTTCTTCGATTGAGAAGTTGTAGAGGTTGCAGCCTCGAGCGAGCTAGTGAGCTCCAAGTTGATGTTGCGGCACGTGAGAGAGGACAAGTGTGTCCAAAGAGTTCTAGTGGAACTTGTAACCAATCGACGATCCAATGGGATCGGTAATAGTGAAAATCCTTCATAGTGTTGAAGGCGGGGACGTAGAGCAGTGGCTCGAACCTCAAAATATATCCTTATGTTTGCGATTGCCTACTATCTCTCTAAACTCTACTCTCTCTCTTATATCTTGCATTGCATCATATTATTCATATCATATATACTTGGCATTGATTGTATGCCATACTTGTGTTGAACTAAGAAAGCTTCATATAGCACCTCAACTCTTATTTAGAGGAATTTAGAGGAGATAGTCCAGAGCCCGTCACCGAGAATTCGGCTACACTCTTAGGTTACACATAGTGTGTTGTAATTCGTATTTAATTCCGCATCATTTGTCATTAGATTAGCCATACAGCTATTCACCTCTAGGTGTATTTTCAAATAGTACTATCACTATCAACAGACAAAATATGATTCCAAACTTTATCATTGATGACAAGAAACTTGATGTCGATATACTTTGACTTTGTTGATCTCTTGTCACTATTGCAGTAAAGCTTTATAGCTCTTATTATCACAGTATAGTTATAATGGCCTCTGACTAAATCCACCATCTTCCTATAATCAGGAAAATGTAACCTGAAAGTGGCTTTCTATTGTCGATACATCCAGCATAATCTGAATCTGTGTACCGATCAACTGCAACTAATCAGACTTCATGTAGTCTTCTATAGATATTGCATTACCTTCTTGGCAGTCTTCGAGTAATCAATCCATGATTGATCAAGTATCTCCTATTTTTCTCAATGGTATATGTTATTTCTGGATAGATATAAACTTGAGCATACATCAGACTACCAACTACCAATGCATATGAAATGTCTTTCATTTGCTCTTTCTCTAGGTCATTCTTGAGACATTATAGTAAACTAAACTTATTTTCCCTAGAGCAATTCTTCATGCCATATCTATCTAGTACCTTATCGATATAAATCTTTTGTGATAAACCTAATATTCCACATGTCCTTTCACATTGAATCTGAATGTCTATCACATAAGAAGCGTCTCCAAGATCTTTTATCACAAAATTTTTTGAGAGAAAACTCTTAGTCTCAAGTAAAAGAACCATATCGTTACGTGCTAGTAGAATGTCATCCACATATAGCACAAGAAATATAAGTCTACTCTCTTTAAATTTATTGTAAATGCACTGATCATGTACAATCTCCTTGAAACCAAAATCGGATATTACATGATCAGATTTCAAATACCATTGACGGGATGCTTGATTTAGACCATAAATGAATTTTTTATTTACAAACTAAATATTATGAAACTTTCACTTTAAAACTTTTTGTTGCATCATACAGATTTCTTCCTCAATTCTACCATTAAGAAGAGCAATCTTAACATCCATTTGGTATAACTCTAGGTCAAAGTGAGCCACTAGTACCATAATAATCCTAAAAGAATGCTTTATGAAAACCGGAGAGAAAGTCTCCTTATAGTAAATGCCTTCTCTTTGAGTGAATCCCTTTGTGACAAGATGTGCCTTACTTCAGGATGAACTGTATATGTACCTTGTAAGGATGCATTTGTATTTTCATCTTGAAGTGGAACAACTGCTTTATCATTTGGAATAATTATCATGGGTATAATAATATGTTCTTCCTTAAATATGAAATCCTTATATAGTTGATTCCCACTGTTCTGAATATCCTCACAAAAATTTAGCAATTTGTCTTTATGTTCTTAGAGGAGGGATAATAAATCTTAAAGCCTTTATACTTCTCAAAATACCCTACGAATAAACAACTAACTGTCCTTGTGTCCATCTTCTTCTCATATGTTATATATGGCCGAGCTTCCGCTGGACAACCCTAAACATATAAATGCCTAATACTGAGAGATTTTCCAGTCCATAACTCATATGGGATTTTAGTTACTGTTTTGCTAGGTACTCTATTAAGAAGGTGACAACCGTCTTTAATGCTTCACTCTATAATGACCCTGGTAGAGTAGTGTGAGCTATCATACTCCTAATCATGTCCTTAAGTATGTAATTTTGTCTCTCAGTAACACCATTCTGACGAGGTGTCCCTGATATGGTGTGCTAAGCGACAATGCCACATTCTTTTAGAAATTGACAAATGGTCCTGGACATCTATCTGATCCGTTGTGTTTGCCATAATACTCACCATCATGATCAGATTTAACGACTTTATTCTTTCTATTCAGTTGATTTTCAACTTCAGCTTTATAGATTTTAAATATGTCCAGTGATTAGATTTCTCATGTAACAAGTATAGGTATCCATAACGAGATTAATTGTCTATAAAAGTGATGAAATATCTGTAACCATTCAAGAAGCTATAGGGAATTGACCACAAATGTCTGTATACACTAAATTTAAGACACCTGAACTACATCTAGTACCAAACTTTCTAATATTTCTTTAATTAATTTTCACTTAATGCCTAAGCTATTCACATATAAAGTTTCAGGATATGAAGCATGAAGTTTCAATTTATATAGTCATAAATCAGAATTTTAGACCTAATAACTTTAGATTTAGAAAGTAGACTAATTATTTCATTATCAAGAGTGACAGTAAAACTAGATCTGTCTAACAAATGAAATAGAAAAATGATTTCGCCTAAAAGATGGTACATGTAAAGTCTCATCCAAATCTAAAACAAAAAAACAGAATCTAATTTAGGCCTACAAACTCCAATTGCTTTAATTGCAACTTTATTTCCATCACCCATGTATGTGTATCGCTCAGCTGAGCTGGGCCTCCTTTGGGTTTGGAAGTTCCGTATTGAATCGCTTATATAAATTATCTATCCACCTTGTATCAAGTGCCACTAAAGCTAAGTTAATCTCAGATGCAAGATTGATTCCGTTGAAGTTGATCTACATTATTTCAAGTAGCTAAAAATCAAAAATTATTTATTTTGAATATTTTTTGTCTATCCATCAAGTAGGTGTAAATTGGACGGGTGAAAATAGCATATTAATAAGATCTATGTTTTTAGACATACAAATTTTTTATCCGACCATTTTATCATTATCTAAACACTTAAATACTTAAAAACCCTCGCACACAATTTTTGTTAGATTTCAAATATTCTACACTGTTAAATAACCAACTCATTATTTTGAGTGTCAATTTTGTCTCTACTTGATGAACGGAAAAAAAATATTCAAAATATATGATTTTTGACTTTTAGTTACTTAGAATAATGTAAATCATTTTCAATGGAGTGGATCTTACATTCGAATGTCGTTGGATTATATTTGAGTGAAAAGGATTCGATAATCCTTCCGAAATGACACAAGTCTATCTCAATAAGAGTGTAATTCACGTGACAAAATGGTAGCAAGATAGTGAATTTGTTGCTATCATATTATCATGGAACTATTATAAGTGACGGAGTCAGAGAGGGACATGAGACACACGAACCCACCAAAAAAGTGGCAAGTCGCTGTAATCGAACGAGCCACTTGGGAGCAGTGCGTGTTCGGCTAGATATTTTGCTTGATTTAGACTTACTTGACTAATAAACGAGCTAAACTTGAGCTCAAAATCTAGCTCAAATTAACAAATGAGCTGAATTCGAATTAAACCTGTTTTGCTCAAATTCAGTTCAAAATAAGCTCAATACATACATATATAAGAAATTCATTTTATGAATAGAACTAAAAGTAGCAATCATATTATAAAATACTTATAATTTTGATATTATTTAATGTCACTTTGTGTCCCTCCTAGCTTGAAATCATGAATAAGCAACCAGCTATAATGTCTCTTTTATCGTTAAAAGAATAAAAAGAAGTAATTAATATACTTTTTACCGGTTAACATAATTGTTATTTTATTCATATTATATAGATATTGATTTCTTTTCACTTATCTATACTACTATAAAAAACACCATTTTGAATGTTATCCGTCTATCCATTTTGATTTTAAGTGAAAAAAATCAAATATTTCATTTGAAAATTTTAGTTATAACATAATTAGACTTGATTATTTTAGTAACTTTTATTTTTTAACTAGTAAATATAGATTCAGAATTTAATATCTTTTCGAGTTTCAACACTATTGTAGTTTTAATTTTTCTTGTGCTCTCTTTATCATCTCTACTCAACTACATTCTCTCTCACACACGCACATTGATTTTTTTCATCTTGATCTTAGTACCATCTCTATATTTAATTAGTAACCACCTATTCAGGATTGATGTGCAAGTCATAATACAACAGAAAGATAAATCTATCCAAATAATTACATACAAAATAAATAATAATAGAGCGATCTACAAATTAAATAAAAAAGTCTTCGTTTTAGTGAAAAATCCATTACTAAATGAAGAAAATTAATTAAAAGATTTTGTTGTTCAATTAAGTTTCCAAAAAAATTTTAAAATCATTGAAAATATTAGCAAATTTGTTCCTATATTTTTGTTCTTTTTGTATAAGTATATGATAGCTATCACTTGGAATTTTTTTTCCTCTTTTCTATATATCAGCTCATATTTAAATTCGTAAAAGTATTAGTAAAACATTTTCTTGGTATAAATAAATCAGGTTTTATTTATAATGTATAATATAATGTATATTAGAAAATAATTATTTTATAATACTAATCAACATAAGTTAATTTTATTTTACCATTATTTTTTTAAAACTTATTTCAATATGCATAGCACGTGCTCAGTACAGTAGTTGGTTTCAATTCTTCACTTGATTACGTTGAAAAATATATATTATGCTAAACTTTGTTTGCTTTAATTATGTAAGGGCGTGAGTCCAACAATGATTCAAAGTCTAACATGTTTAGTCTAGAAATAGGCTCGGATTTGGAAATGTAAACCCGATATCTAACTGGGTCATGCTTACACTAACCTGAACGGATGTCAACACAACAACACATGTCAACACAACAACACAGAATAATAACTTATTAATTTGAGATACTTAGGACATTAATTAATCAGCAGTAGCCCACGTCATGTCCCCCTCGAAGATCCAGTGGCACACCTCAATCTTACCTGGCGCGGACCCCAGCGCCACGAACGCCCCGTGGCCGGCGCTCCAGTCTGACGTGTCAATGTGACAGATGGCAATACCGTGATTGATCTTCTCCTTACAATCAACGGCCAGGATGTCAGCTTCATACACCCTCACCTTGGGCACAGAGTGACAGTAGTAAACCAAGTAAGGGAACAGGGACTGGTGGCAGGACACCGACTTGGTAACCTTACCGCCGTTCACCCCCTTCACATCTCCGACCATAATGTCGCCCTTCGATCCTCTGGTGTTCTCCGTGCTCCTCACCACCACATTGGATCCCAGCACCGACACGGCGAAGTCGATCATGTCCTCCGCCGACGTGGCGCACTGCTTCGTCTCGCCCCTGCTCGGTGCCCGCTGGCACTCGGAGATTGTGTCGCTGACGGCCTTCCCCATGGCACTATCTCCGGGTATGTTGAAAGTCTTCCTGACCTCACCGGCGGAGAACGGGATCTTGCTAGCAAGAGATCTCGGCAGAAAAGACCTTGGAGGCATCTTGTCTCTGATATCAGGCATTGGCATCACGTTCCCTTTCTTCAAATTACTCTCCCTAAAGAATTTGCCCGGCTCCACCCACCTATTTACAGGACTGCCACTCATCATCTTCTTCTTCTTCATTTTCTTCACCTTCATCTCCTCCTCCGCAGAATTCATCACCTTCACGTCATTGAAATGCTGCACCGTCGAGGCGTTGACGTAAGACTTGAACGTGAACTCATTTCCCTTCTTGGCATTCGCGTACGTCTTGAACTGTGGATTCTCAGATTGATAGCTAGTGAAATTGAAAGCATCAGAAGTCGAACCTTCTCCGTACCCTGTAAAATTATCAAGCCCCTCATGAATCGACAGCCCATAATTGACGAAACTATCGTGCTGGCCATCGCCATTCTTTCCGTAACTAGCAAAGCTCTCGTTGGCGGTGTTAGTGTTGTTCCCAAACAGAGTAAAACTACTGCCTCCCCCTTTCCCATTCTCGCCGTAGCTCGTAAAATCCGTCACCGGGATAGTGCCGTCGTTGCCGTACGATGTGAAATTCTCAAACTCCCCCTTGCCGTTCTCGCCGTAAGCTTTAAACCCCGTTGCCGGATCATTGCCGCCGTCGCCATACGATGTGAAATTGCTCCCTTTCCCTTTGCCATCCTGGTCGTAGCCTGAAAACTCCGACGTTCCACTGTTAATGTTTTTTAGGTAACCTTTGAACGTCATCAACCCGTCGCTCTTCTTGCCGTAGCTCAAGAAACTCTCGTCCCCGCCGTTTGCATCGTTGTTGTAGCTTTCGAAATCCCTGTTCGCAGCTTTGGCGCCGTCGTCGTAGCTGGCGAAGGCGAGGGTGGCGTCGTTCGCGGAACCGTAGGAGGTGAACTTATCATTGACCCTGGTGGCGGTCTCGCCGTAGCCCGAGAACACAGATGTGATGGAGTTGGAGCTGTCGGAGTATTCCGCGAAGGCGGTGCCGATCCCGGTGCTCTGCTTGCCGTAGCTGGTGAAGTTCTCGAACCCGGAGTTAGTGTTGTCTGCGTAGGACTTGAAGTCTCGGGCGAGGGGGCCGGTGGCAGTGTCGTCGTAGCTGGTGAAGGCGAGGTTGGGTACGTTGGCGCCTGTGTGGTAGGCGGTGAAGTCGCCGGTGCCGCGGTGGGCGGAGGAGGAGTAGGACGTGAAGTTAGTGGTGACGACGCCATCCGTGTTGAGGGAGTAGGCAGTGAAGGAGTCGTTGAAGGCGGAGGCGTCGCGGCTGTACCGGCGGAAGGTGTCGGTGGTGATGGCGCCCTCGAAGCTGGAGTAGTTGGAGAAGGCGGAGATGGCGGCAGTGGCCTTGGTGGCGTAGTTGTTGAAGGCGGAGTTGTTGTAGGTGGAGAAGGCCGACGGGCCGGAGTGGGCGGCGAGGGACGGCGATGGGGTGATCGCCGGGGAGCAGGCGAGGTGGGCTGCGGAGCAGAAGGAGGAGAGTTGAGAAGGGGAGAGTGAGGAGGAGGAGTAAGTGGCGAGGTCGAGGGGGGAGAGAGGGGAGAGCTTGGAGAGGAAGAATTTGGGGTGAGGAATGTTGTTGGGGACCTTTCGTTTCCAGTATCGAATTAGTGAAGCCCTTGGAGTGAGGGGAGATGATGACGAAGATGGAGAGGACTGAGAGAGAGAAGAGAGCGAGAGTGTGAGGAGAGAAAGGAGGAAGGAGATGAGAGGGACAGAAGCCATGGAGTAAATTTAGTGTAGTGGGATGGAGAGAAAACCAAGAGTTTTATAGAAGATTTGAGTGGGCTGCTGGCCGGCCGCATCCAGCTGTGCTGCAACGCATGGACAGAAATGGCGGGCCCTGTGGCGCCCGACAGGTGTTCAGTAGATGAGAGGTTTGGAGAACGTGGGAGAACAGTTGTGCCTGAGAGACCACTGTCTGACATAATTGGGAGCTGGATAAGCTCAGATGACATATATTCTTCAGACTTAAATTCAGCTATAATATATCAAGATATTAATTTGTTGTTTCCAATATATTTCGAGTAGGGGTTCAAGAAGGTCGGATTCAGGTTAGCACTGCTTTAATCTTGGCTGGATTTGGGCCAACATTAGTGGCTTCATTTAGATCCGAACCTTATCCGTTCAAGTTTGCTGGTCAGGTTTTTTATAGTTTGATAATTCACCAATAAATTCAATAGAGCAACTTTTATAAAATGAGAAAACTCAGAAAGTAAAAAAAGAAACGAAAATATTCTGATATGGTTGTCATATAAATATATAAATAATTTATATCATTACACGAGACAAAATCAGATACAACATGCAATGCACAGTTACAACACGTTACACTAACAGTGTTGAGATATCATCTCAATCTCTCCTCAGCAGCAGTCCAAGCGTCAGCCGTTCGATGGGTGGATCCCACCGGAGCTTTTTTTTTCCCTCATCGCCCTTTGCTCACCGCGCTCGGTGAGCCGTTGGATGAGGTGAATCCACCGCAGAGGGCGGTCTCTCGTATATCTTCACCCGCGGCGCGGAGTGACAGCAGTACACCAAATATGGAACACCGTCTGGTGGCAAGAAACGAACACCACGCCGCCGCCGCCGCCGTATAGCCTCACGTCTCCGATCAGCACATCGCGGCCGAACTCGTTGGTGTTCTCCATGCTCTTGGACCCCACGTCGGGTCCCAACACCGACACGGCGAAGTCTAGCAGGTCCTCAGCCGACGTGGCTAACTGATATAAGCCATATTTTCCTTGAAAAGTCACAAAATATAGTAACGTATTTTTACTGTCTTTAAATGCTTACAAAAAATATCATTATATAAAAAATTAATTAAAGCAGAGTGACAAATAAAAATGCCACTATACAAAAATAATGAATAATCACAAATAACAACACCATAATGCAAGGAGATTATTAACATTCAAACATGCATATAAAGCAAACATTAGAGTTCTATATAAATGAGAATAGCTAAATGCTCATCTGTTATCAATCACCAAATCTTTATTTCTAATAGAGAAATTAAGTCTGAACACTACATCTAAGCTCATGGTATTATCTCTATTATATGATCCAAAAAAAGTAAATAAAATTACTGAAAAAATTAAAAAGAGAAAAAGGATAAAACCCTAAACATGGATCATTAATTCTTAATACAAAACCTGTCAAATAACTAGTAGTTTACGGTATTAGATAGGAGATCTACATGCACCACATGAAAATCTAGTCTAAATTTATCTCTCTAGGTCAGAATTTAGCTACTAATGTTAATAACAATATAATTTAATAAATTAAGCATAATTAAATCAAATAAGTGCATGTAATTAAATAACTAAATTAATTCAACTAAATTAATGTAAATTAAAAAAAATAAACTAAATTAATTAACTTAATTAAATAAAAACAAAATTAATTGCCCAAACCCACAACCGCAGCTGTCTGCTTTCGCCGGAAACTAGAGAACCCAGTATGCCCACGCGGAACCGACGACGAGGCAACGCCTGCCTCGTGCCAAAAATGGCAACCATCATTAAAAACTTTATAAAAAAAAATGCAATATAAAAAAATAGAGAAAAAGATGACCGGCATCATTAAAACGCACTCCAAGAAAACTATTTTATATTAAAAAGATTTGGGCCGAAGAGAGCCAGCCGCCACCTCAGGAGCAAAACAAAAAAAATCAAAAATTAAAAAAAAACAACTAAAACGTGGCTTTCTTTTTTGATCTTGTTCTGGAGCCTCTTATAGGATGAGGACAAGGATATTCTCCCCCTTAATTACAAACTTCACTCCTTCAAGTTTTAAATCTCATCACTAATCATCAAATATTAATAAGAGTACAAATAACACTAAAAATTATCTTTGAGCTCCTAGAGTATCCAAACCTGCTTTTCAGCCTAGTTTAGTTTTAAGAGTACTGCTTCTATCACTGATACGGGTAAGCAAATCAAAGAATTAGCAAAATTAATCAATGAAAGTTATAGATTTTTGAATTTTCTTCTGTAGACAACTTAAATGGCCTCATTTAAGGTTTTATAAAAGATGTAATAGTTAAAAAATCACAACGTGCGTGAAAAGTAACCCTCAGTTTTTACAAATTGCGTGCTTTCATTGCTGAAAGTAACAGGGTTCCTCTCTCTTTTTCTTCTTTCTCCATGTTCATGTTCGCGCAAAATCAAATCAAACATATCAGGTAGCATTATTTATGTATAAAAATGTAGATAAATAGGAGTATAAAAATAGTATTAAACGAGGTCAATTAATAAGAAGATAGTTTGTTACAATTGTAGGAAGTCCGGATACATCATCGCTGATTGCCCAGAGACCAAGAGCAAACCCACAGCCTCTAAGAAGCCCCGCAAAAAGAAAGTTTTGAAAACAACTTGGGATTTGGAAAGTGAATCTGAGGAAGAGATAGATACGGAAAATATGTGTTTTATGGCTAATGAGAACACATCCAATGTAACTCCTAAAACAACTTTTGATGATTGTAAAATTATCAATGGATGAACTTGGTGAAACTTTTGAATAACTTTCTAATAACTATGATTTTCTCAAAAAAATATTTAAAAATGAAGAACGAAAATGAACTTCTTCAAAATTAATTAGTTGTTATTTCAAAAGAAAAAGAAATTTTATCTTCTACTCTTCAAAGACAAAAAATAATTTTGATGCATTTAAAATTTCTTGTAAAGTCAAATTTTATAGCATCGATGAAAATGAAATTTTAACAATGAAAAATAAAATTACACTTTGAACAATATTTTAAAAAGTATGAATTTGACAAAGCTAGATTAGAAGGCATGTTTCTAAGAGGTAAACTCAAAGGAAACTATTCACTCATCATGTTTCTCATGCTCACACACAAGCATAATCGTATGCTCATCACACTCCACATGTATATGCTCATCATGCTCACACACATCATGCACACATGCACTTATTGTGGTTGAAAGGTCACTTAGACAAGTGTTGTTACGATAAGATAAATCCTTTAAGTAGTCATGTATGCTTTGAAAAATTAACATTTTAGGACTCAAGAAAATCTAGGTACCAAAGTCAATGTCTATTTTCAATGATATAGGTACTTACCAAGCTCCAAGATGCAGAGAGCCCTTTAATAGTGGTTACTCAAGGTATATGACATGGAATGTCAATAACTTTACAACTCTATCAAGATATTATGAAGGTGGCACCGTCACCTTCAGAGATGACTTAAAGATAAAATCATTTGTATATGTAATATCAAGATTAGTTCATCTCTTTTAATTGAGAATGTTGTTTTAGTTGAAGGTCTTATGCATAATCTTTTAAGTCTTAGTCAATTTTATGACAAAGGTTTAAAAGTGTTTATGATGATTTTACTTGTGACATTTTAAACAAGAAAACAAATATTTGTGTTCTTTTTGGTTTTCATGAAAACAATATTTACATGATTGACATATTAAATTTGCAATGCAATGCAACATGTTTGAATGCTTTTATGAAGACTCTCAGTTGTGGCATAAGAGACTAGGTCATGTTTCATTTGACAACTATCCCAAATTAATTTTAAAGATTCGGTGAAGGGTATTCTTAGTTTGAAATTTGAAAAGGATTGCATTTATGATGCGTGCCAACTTGAAAAGTAAATCAAGTCCTCTTTCAAAACAATCAAGGATATCATGACATCTAGACCTTTAAAGTTAATAAATATGAATTTGTTTGGTTCAAGTAAAACCAAAAGTTTTAGTTGTAACTGTTTAGTTTTTATTTTAGTTGATGATTTCTCAAGGTTTACATGAGTTTTCTTTTTAGAACATAAAGATGAAACTTTTCGCATTTCATATTTTTAGAAAAAGAGTTGAGAAAGAAAAGGATTCTTCGATTTTGCGCGTTATGAGTGATAGAAGTGGTGAGTTTATCAACCATTCCTTTATCACTTATTGTGAGAATGATAAAATCAAGTATGAGTTATCATGTCCGAGAACTCCACAATCAAATTGAGTCATCGAAAGGAAGAATCGTACTCTTCAAGAAATAGTTAGGACTATGATTAGTGAATACAGACTCCCTCAATACCTATAGGCCGAGACCGTAAACACTTTATGTTACATCGGGAATAGGATTTATTTTTGCAAAATTTACAATAAACTCTATTTGAGATTTACTATTTAAGAAAACTAAATATTTTCTATTTTAAAGTTTTTGAATGCAAGTGTTTTGTTTTGAATATAAAAGGTAATTTAGGAAAGCTTGATCTAAAATCTTTTGAAGCTATTTTTGTTTGTTATTCAAATACAAGTAAGACTTATAGAGTTTTCAATAGATCAAATTTTACTATTGAAGAGTCTATGCATGTAAAGTTTGAGAAATCTAACTCTCTTATGAAGAATACTGTAAAGATTGATTTCTTAGGTGAAGACCTTGAGAAGATTTCAATGAAAGACACACTAGCACAAGATGAGAAAGACAAGCCAAAAGACAATGCAAATGGTGAAATTAAAGATGTTGAACATGAGCCAACTCAATCACTTCCAAAAAATTGGAGATATGCAATAAGCCATTGCAAAGATATCATCTTAGGTGATGTATCTAAGGGGGTAACCACTCATTCCAAACTCCAAATTATATGTGGCCATTTTGCGTTTATATCACACATTGAGCCCAAGCCCAAGAATATCCTCGAGGCCGAGGGTGACTCATATTGGTTGCTTTCAATACAAGAAGAGCTCAATCAATTTGTACATAATCAAGTTTGGTATCTTATTCCTAGGCCCCATGATAGGCCAACTATTGGCACTAAATGGATCTTTAGGAATAAGTTGGATGAGTTGGGTAATATAATTAGAAATAAATTTGGGCTAGTGGCTTAAGTTACACCCTAATCGAAGGCATCGTTTGAGAAAAACCTTTGCACCCGTAGCACGGTTTGAAGCCATACGGATGACGCTTGCTTTTGCCTCATTTATGGATTTCAAGCCTTTTCAAATTGATGTTAAAAGTACATTTTTAAATGATTTTATTAAAAAGGAGTTGTATGTTGAATAATCTCCGGGTTTTGTTGATTTTACATATCCTAATTTTGTTTTAAATTTGAAAAGGCTTTGTATGGTTTAAAACAAGTTCTAAGAGATAAATAATAATAAGAAGACTTATTTGTGTAAAGACAAGATACCATTAGCTATGGTTCTTGGTTGTATATATACACATATTGGTCACATGTTTACACTGATTTAGGAGGTACAATAGGAAAATATTGACTGAGAGAAATAATAGAAAAATATTGACTGAGAGAAAGAATGAGAAACACATGGTGCATGAATCTCATGAGTCCCATGTGTTCCTATAATCATGGAGGATTTTAGGATCTGATTGATTTCATGAGGGTGTCTTTCACATGGATCACGTGTTGTCATTGATATCTCTAACACCTCCCCCACAAGACAAGCGGGTTCGAAAGAACCGAGAGCTTGTTCTTCAGCATAGAAAATCTTAAAGAGCTCAAAGGCTTAGTAAGGATGTCTGCTAGTTGGTCTTTAGTGCTGACAATCCGAACATCCAGGACTCCATTGGCGACATAGTCCCCACAAAATGAATGTCGATCTCAACATGTTTGGAGCGGGAGTGACGAATAGGATTGATCGAGAGATATGTTGCACCGAGGTTGTCACATAGAACTATTGGGAGAGATTGCGAAATTCCAAGCTCATGAAGTAATGACTGCAACCAAACGACCTCTGCTGTAGCATTGGCCACGCCCCTATACTCTACCTCAGTGCTAGATCGTGCCACAGTACACTGCTTCTTCGAGCTCTAAGAAATGAGATTTGTACCAAGAAAGACACAATAGCCACTGGTAGATTTTTGATCATCGATCGACCCTACCCAATCTGCATCGGTGTAAGCAGTAAGCTATACAGAAGAATGACGAGAGAGAAAAAGGCCATGTTGAATGGTAGATTTGAGGTAACGGAGGATCCGTTTTACAGCGCTACAGTGCTCATCGGTTGGAGCTTGCATGAACTGAGCGACCTTGTTCACCGAGAAGGCAATATCGGGTCTGATAAAACTTAAGTATTATAGAGCCCCAACAGTACTTCGATAGACAAAAGGGGTCAGAGAGAGACTTGTCAACAATCTTGGATAGCTTACAGGAAGTGGCCATAGGCGAGCTAACTGGCTTGACACCATCCATCTTGAGTCAGAGAAGCAAGTCACAAATGTACTTCTGTTGAGAAAGAAATAGACTTGAGGGTGTACGATGACACTCCACGCCCAAGAAATAGTGCAGTGGGCCGAGGTCTTTTACTGAGAACTCCCAGCCTAGTTCTTGAATAAGACGAGTGACAGCCCGTGAGTCATTATGTAATACCCCGTTCCCGAAATACGTACTTAGTTGCGTATTCAGTTTTTCGATCGTATCTTTCGATTTACCTTCTGTATTTGACCGATTTTAGTTTTAAATATCATTTTCCAATATTATATATTTTCTATGATTTTCTGGAATTTTCTTGGATTAAGAGGAATTTCTTCAAAACCGGTGTTGGCCAATGCCGCTGACCGATTCCCGGATTTTTAATTTACAATCGGATTGGAATTTCTAGAAAGTCCTTTAGGCATTATTTTTTAGAATCGTATTTCTTACCTAAATACTTTTTCTGGGAATTTTATGATTTTATGAAAATTCCACCGGAGTCGGTAGCTAACTGATTCCGGGATTTTTAGTTTTAAAACTATAAAGTATTTCTTAAAACGGATTTCACTATGAGTCTTAAAATATTATTATTGATTTTTGGTATATTTTGCGAGTCGTTCCGAGATACTTGATTTCGGGACGATTTCGGTATTTTCCAAAATGTTTTCCGTATCCTCGACTTAAACCCGGAAATTAGTCTTTTTCAACATTTTCATTTTTTTGTCCAAGAAAATATCTTCTCTTTATCAATTCTTTTCCTTTTTCCTTTTTCCTTATTTCTCTTCCTTCCTCCACAATCCACAAGAATTCCATTTTCCAAAATTCCAACTTTCTCCAAATTCCAACAACTTCCACTCACTTCCTCATTAATGCCCCTCCTTCTCTCTCTCTTCCATGGCCGGCCAAGTGGCCAAAAGAGGGACACCTCACCTCCCCTATTTGCAAAAACCCCCTCTCATTTACCTTATTTGCACCTCCTTTACAAAATCTAAAACCCTATATAAACTTTCCTTTTCATTTCTATTTCTTTTTCTCTTCACTTCACCAAAGAAATTGTCTCCACAAGATTTCTCCTTCATCTCAACCTCAACCACCAACTCCAACACAACACCAAGGCCATCATCTCCACCTCAAGCAACTACTACTTTGGATTGGGATCGTAGCTCTCTTCGTCGGTCGTATCGCCTTGGATCAATTTGGGGATATTGTCGACTTCGATCTCTTCGAACGCGTAAAGCTTCAAGTAACCGATCTATGTGAGTATTTCTACTCACCAAGACTGGCTAATTCCTAGCATATTGGTGTTTACATATCTTGTATATTTGTATCTTCAAAATCATGTTATTTGATCATCAAACACAACCATCAAAATCTGTTCTGTATTCTGTTTCCAGACGATTAGTCGACTTGACCTAGGGATTAGTCGACTAGGGATCTCTATTTGAAACGTAACCTTTTCTGGAACACAGTTTTAGTCGACTTACCTTAACTATTAGTCGACTATAAATCACTGATTAGTCGACTACCCATTCTATCCTAGTCGACTAACTTTTCCTGAAACCAAAACTCAACTTTCTGTAACTCAGTATTAGTCGACTTGACATGACTGTTAGTCGACTTGAGATGTCTGTTAGTCGACTACCCTTTCCACCCTAGTCGACTAACTTTTCCTGAATCAGAACCCAACTCTCTGGAACCCAGTTTTAGTCGACTATACCAGACTATTAGTCGACTAACCCCTTTATTAGTCGACTACCTATTCCACCTAGTCGACTAACTTTGGCTGTCTATTATAGTTGATTTCTTTCTTGAATCTGGATCTTATCCTTGGTGCATGGGCAATATATTATTCTTACTTGTGCTTCATGACTGATACTTCATGACTCATTACTTGATGTATATCACCTCTTGTCACTTCATATTTCCACGTCTATGTATTACCATGCAACTGCTTGTTTCATTCTTATACTTGTACCATGCCTGTGCTATTCTTACTTCTTTATCGCATACCATGCTTGGCCGACCCTTCGTGGTCGTTGATCTTGGGTTACTTCTATGTTACCACCTGCCATGTCATCACTTCAGACCTGTCGGTTTCATGCTTCCATTTAACACATGTATATCACTTGGCAATTGATTGTTATCATTCACCACCAGACTATTATCAATCTCTTATCATGATTGGTTGCTTGTTGAATATCACCATCCTGTCATGCTATCACTTAACACCCAGCATGATATACTTGACTTTGTGATTATCATGTTTACGGGAATCTGTCTTGTTATTCTGAATGGAACTAAGTGCCACACGGAGCAAAGTGCCACATCACACACGTGGTGGGGGCCACCTCTTGAATCCGTGGGGGCCATCTCTAGAATCCATCCCCTCAGAACAAAGTGCCACACCATACTCGGTGGGGGCCACCTCTTGAATCTGTAGGGCTATTCCTGTTATGTCCAGTTATTTCTCGTAATCTGATAATTCTTATAAGCCACAACTTGTATGGGAATGGGAGGAAGTGATGGATGCCGGAATGATATCTTACTTATAGTGATGGAATAAAATACTGGCGGTAAGTGTTAGTGGACTTAGGGCCCACAGGAGATTAGTGTTAGGGGGACTTTGGGCCTCCAAACTGGTTCCAGGTGTATGGAAACTACTATAAGAAGCTCTATCAGTTCTCCATCTGCTTCCGGTAACAACCCTCGCCTTGCTTATATATGGATGTATGTGTGTTAGGATGTACACCTGGACACATACCTAGATATATGGGACAGACGAGTAATAATAATAATAGATACCTGTTATGTTACGATTCCTATTGTGATTCCTGTCATGATTCCTGTTATGTACTTCTGTTATGACTCCAGTTATTCTTGTTATGGACTCATGTTATTCTTGTCATGTATTCCTGTTATGACTATCGTATGATTTGCAACTCTGATTCTATACGCTTGGATTTCGGTGGCATGAGATAACGGTATATAGATGAGGGTTTCCTTATTTGGATTATTCCTTCGATGTACTAGTCTCATGGGACCGTGACCTAAGCTTATAAAATCAATCTTGCTTGTAATTAGCTTTACCCTGGATTTCCTGTTTTATGATGATTATGTTATGCCCGTTCATACATACTATATTTGTGTTCTAACCCCTGTTTTCTGAACTTGATATCCTTTGTTGTATTCATATTGTGCTCACCTTGGCTCGCCACCTGGCATTGTATCATACTCGCCTGGGGAGTTTCACTGACTCCCCTGGATTCTCATGTCCAGGTTCTGGAGCTTGCTGTGGAGTAGTTAGATCAGCTGCAACTACCATCTCATCCTTGCTTTACCGGTTGGCTCGCGATGTTTCTGGTTATCTCGTGAGCACCCTTTTATACTGTTCATACTTGTATATTTCCTTGTATTCCCGCATTTGCGCATCTGTGATATAATATTCATGTAATATTGGATCACCTCAGGTGATAACTTTGTAATTGTACTCATGTGTTGGAATGTATAATGCACCATTTGCTTCCGTACTCTGATTCTTGCCTTTACTGATGCTTAGCGTATATACGTGGGGGCACCTTCTGACCTGCGTATATACGTCGCAGTGACGTCCCCGTATCCGCGGGATCGGGGCGTTACACATTACCTGTGATGATGATGTCGTCCATATAGATAAGAAACAGAAGAAGATATGTCCCGACCCTTCGGAGGAAGACAGACGTGTCGGACTTGGAGCCCACAAAGCCCAATGTGACTAGATAATTGCTGAGGCGAGAAACCAGGCCCGTGGAGCCTGTTTGAAGCCATAGATACTGCGGTGAAGCTTGCATACATGATTGGGATGAGCGGGATTGATGAACCCCGAAGGTTGTTCCATGTAGACCGTCTCAGTAAGAAAACCCTACAAAAATGCATTATTCACATCCAACTGTTGAATAGACCATCCCTTGGAGACGGCCAGACTGCACGCGGTACGGACAGTGGTTGGTTTGATGACCGAACTGAATGTCTCACCATAGTCTAATCCTGGTTGTTGATGAAAACTCTTGGCTATCAGGTGGGCCTTATACCTGTCAACAGAACCATCATATTTATGTTTTTACTTGAAAACTCATTTACAACTAACCAGATTCATGGTAGGGTGGTATGGCACAAGAGACCAGGTTTTATTCTTAAGTAAGGCATTCATCTCAGTGTCCATTGCCTGGCGCCACTTAGGATCTTTAGAAGCTTGCGTGAAACATGTGGGTTCAACAGGAGTGGTAACCAAGTCAGTCATGAGACAGGTAGGCATGGGATACCGGGTGGCTAGCCAAACTTTTGGTGTTCTAGTGTTATCCTATGTTCTGGTGACCACATGGTGGGTCCTGGTAGGAGGGGGATTGGGAGAGTCTGAGGATGAGGACGAGGAGAAGGACTCATCGGCGGGTGCTGGTGGAGGTGGTGGAGAAAGAGTATATGATGGAGGTGGTAGTAGAGGAGGAGAAGAGTCAATGGTGGGGCCCACATGAGAAGAGGGGACTGAAACAATGGAAGATAACAGAGGCATGGAGATTGGCATCGGTGGGGAAGGCGTGGGAGTAGGGGAAGAGAGGGAGGGCTGAGGAGAATGGAAAGGAAAGGAAGATTCATTGAACACAACATCCCAAGAGATGTAAATACGACCAGAGGGGACATGCAAACATTGATAACCTTAATGCGAAGCCGAGTAACCTAAGAAGACACATTGAGTGGACCGAAAACTAAACTTATGAGTTTAGTATGGACGCAGATGAGGGTGGCAAGCACAACCAAATATTCGTAAGGAAAGGTAGTCAGGTACTTTATGAAATAATTTCTGGTAGGGAGAGAAATTATGGAGGACGGGATAGGCATTCTATTGATGAGAAATGAGGCAGTTTGGAAAGCATAGGGCCAGTAATGAAATGGAACATTGACCGAGCCAAAAGAGTAAGGCCGGTCTCGACAAAGTGGCGGTGCTTTCTTTCTGCGGTGCCGTTTTGGGCACTAGTGTGTAGACAGGATAAGCGATGAGCGATACCGTGAGAAAACAAGTAAGGTTTAAATTTGATGAACTCGCCACCACCATCAGTTTGGAGTGCTTTAATGGAACGCCCAAAAAAATTTTCTACATGAATTTTGAACTCTAGAAAAATGGAGAAAGCATCACTTTTATTTATCAAAGAATAAAGCCAAACATACTTACTGTAGTGATCTATAAAGCTAATATAATAGCGATGACCACTTACAGTGGACACAGGAGACGGACCCCATAGATCGGAGTGAATAAGCTCTAAAGGAGCAGTAGCATTCGTGGAAGATGACAAAAAGGAAGATGGTGACTTTTCCCTTGCTGACAAGGGATGCAGAGAGGGGTACCAGCAGGGTCAGGGAGGAAAGAAAGCTGATGCTGAGATAAAATACTTGAGATAACTCTGGTGGAGGGATGACCTAGGCGCTCATGCCAGACGGAGAAAGATGCACGCTCACCGAGAAGAGCCTGGGGAGGGCGGTGAAGTTATGATTCCCCAGGGAGAAAACATACAGACCATCCTTAAGTTGTCCCCGCAATAGAGTTTTTCGAGTAGAGAGATCCTTGATAAAATAAGAGTCAGGTGAAATTCAAGAAGGACTTTATTATCAGCAGTAAATTGACTAACATACAGAAGATTTTTGGTTATATTAGGAACATGTAAAAGGTTTTTCAAGACAAAAGAAGAAACAGGAGAACACAATAAAGAAGCACCGGTAGCTCGGATAGGCAAACCTATCTCGTTACCCATGCGAACTCTGTCGGGTCCTTGATATTGGAGTGAGCCACCAGATTCGCAATGTCAGCCGTTAGGTGATGAGTGGCTCTGGAGTCAACATACCAGTTGGGATCGACTGGATTAATCCCATAAGAGTGGAGAAGAGCAGTTGGGCTAGCCGAATCATCATAACGTTTGTAGCATTAATTAGCATAATGGCCAAAATGATTGCAGATCTGACATTGAGGTCGACCACCGGTGGACTGATGTGACGGTAAGAAGGAACGTCCATGACCACGACCGCGCTCCCTGCCTCGACCACGTCCATGACCATGGAAAAAAGATGGAGCTGAATGGTAGCTTGGAATATGGGAAACAGTATGAACCGTAGGAGAAGGGGAGATGAAGGTTGTGGAGTCTGGTGAAGTGATAGCACGCCCATGGTAAATCTCCTGGCTAAGCATGAGGCCGATGAGTTCTTCTGACAGTACAGGGTCGACTCGTGTTGACGGAGGTGACGAACGAGTCATATTCGGGAGACAGACCACTAAGCAAGGTAGAGACGAGGTCAGAGTCGGCAACTGGATTAGCCACTGCTGCCAGGTTATCCACGATGGACTTGACAGACTGGATGTACTCTGACATAGAAGAGGTGCCCATCTTAACGATGCGCAGTTGATATTTGAGTTGATGCACTCTAGCTCTGGAGGGTGACGCAAAGATTCGCTCCAGAGAGCACCACACATCACGAGATGTGGTGAGACCGATGACATGAGCAAGAACAACCTCAGTGAGCGAGGAGATAAGCCAACATATGAGCATCTGATCAAGCTTGATCCAGCGAGTGTATTCTGGATTGATAGTGGGCTAAGCATCCTTCTCGGTAAAAGGAAAGAACCGGACTGGACATGGAGAGGTTCCATCGATGAGGCCTTCGAGATTGTGGAGCTTGAGAAGAGGAAGGAACTAGGAACGCCACAGCAGATAGTTTCCCTTGTCAAGTTTGACATTTATAAAGTGAGTGATATTGGGATTGGGAGTAACCATGGATGCAAGTGTTTGGATGGAGGTGAGGGAAGATGAATAGGAAATACTCGACATGGTACAAGAGTTGCTCTGATACCAAGATAAATAATAATAAGAAGAAGACTTATTTGTGTAAAGACAAGATACCATTAGCTATAGTTCTTGGTTGTATATATATACAGATATTGGTCACATGTTTACACTGATTTAGGAGGTAAAATAGAAAAATATTGACTGAGAGAAATAATAGAAAAATATTGACTGAGAGAAAGAATAAGAAACACATGGTGCATGAATCCCATGAGTCCCATGTGTTCCTATAATCATGGAGAGATTTTAGGATCTGATTGATTTCATGAGGGGTGTCTTCCACATGGATCACGTGTTGTCATTGATATCTCTAACACCAAGAGCTTGATATGAAAGACTTAGTAGTTTTCTTATGAAAATAATTTTGTTAAAGACAAAATTGATACCATCTTGTCTACAAAGCATGTTGATAATGATATATTGACACCGTAAATATATGTTGATAAGATCATTTTTTGATCTACTAGTAAAAAACTTTGTAAAGATTTTGAATCATGCATGAAGGAAGAGTTTGAAATGAGTATGATGGGAGAGCTCAACTATTTTCTTAGACTTCAAATCAAGTAAAGGAGTGATGGGATCTTCATCAATCAAGTCAAGTATACAAGAGAACTTTATCAATATATTTGAGCTAGAAGATGCGAAAATTAGCAAAACTCCTACGGCCACCATGACAAAGTTTGTCAAGGATGAATAAGGTAAAAATATTGACATTAAACTCTATCATAGTATGATTGGTAGTTTGCTTAACTTGACTATGAGTAAGTCAGACATTATGTGAAAAATTTTCAATCTTGTCCTAAAGTGTCATTTGATTGCGGTAAAACGCATTATTAAATATCTTAAGGGCATTATTGAATGGACTTATGGTATCTAAAGATCGGATAATTCTTTATGACGAGTTATTCGAATGCCAACTATATCTGTTATAGAGTGAATAGAAAGAGCATCAGCAGAACTTGCTAATTTCTAGGAAATTGCCTTATTTCATGGTCTTTCAAGAAATAAAATTTTATGCCCCTCTCAACCGCTGAGACGGAGTTTATTGCAGCCGTGCTTGTTGTGCATGAGTCCTTTGGATGAAATACACTCTTCTAATTATGATTTGTATTATGATCATATTAAAATATTTTATATTATATTGGTACTATTCATATGACCAAAAATGCGAATCAATCTAGTAATATCAAATATATAGAGATTCGATATTACTTTCTTAGAAAACATTATGAGAAAGATTTAGTTTCATTCTTTCTCAAAAGAAAGGTGTTGAAGTGCTCAAGCTTACTCAAGGATGGGATTCAAGCTTGGACGATCAAGAATGAATTTTTGAAGAAGCCCACCTGAAGGATTCTTGAAGACATGTAGAACCTATGTATGAAATTAGAATGGTTAAGTGTATGGTGTTGAAATGATGCTCAAGATCACACATAATACAAGATTTCATGTCTAAATTTTAGGTTTTGGTATTTTACAAATTGATTATTGATACATGCTCTACATTTTTTTCATATTTTCATATACAGTTTCAAACATGTATCTTATAGCCTATATGTTGCCAAAACAAATTTTATACATATATAAATTACTTAAAATGTATTCTATTTCAAAAACTATCTTTAAAATGCCTACCGACTAGTCGACCGTCCTATGTGCAAAGAAAATGCACAGTTATTGGTTGACCGAGCGGTCGACTGTTTATGCACGGCATGTTTATGGACGTTTGTCGGCCGACCGATTGGTCGATCGCCAAACCTTGGTTGTCCCTGTTCGGCACTTAGGTCAACTGACCGATTGATCGTTCCTCTTGTCAGTGCTCTATGTTTGTTTCAATCGACCAATTGATCAACAGACAGACAAAAGCTAGTTCTGAACTAGGTCAGACGGTCGACCGGCCGATCGATTGACAGACTGTCTCTGCTACAGTAATGACTAGTTTTTAAATTTGCTGAATTTTTGACTTTTCTCAAATAGGTATTTTGCAATTTTGGGTCTAATCACAAACTTGATACCCTGGTTCACTGCTTTAATAACTTTTACCAATTACTTATATATATATATATATATATATATATATATATATATATATATATATATATATATATTCCATTGTAGAGGATTAGATAATTAAAATTGAAGAATTTTTAAAGAAAAATCAAGTTTTTATTAAAGATAAAAGTTTGAAAATTTTCTAATTTTCAAGTTTCAAGTGCCCTCATTTTCAAGTCAATTTCTTCAAGTTCCAAGCTCTTAAGTTCATTCTTTTAAACTGAATTTTTCTCTCAAATAAACTTATTGAACTTCATTTCTCATTTTATACTCTAGAAAGTTGAAAAAAAGAGTTTGTGATTTTTGTGGTCACCAAGAGCTTGTAAACTTCATTGGCTTTATGCTATCTCTTGTGTAAAGAATTGAAGATTAGAATTGTACACTCTGAGTCTTGTGTAGATCATTGTAGCTCCTTTGTGGAAGATCCTAAGTGAATAGTGAAAATCTTTTACGTGGTGAAGGTGGGGACGTAGAGCGATTTGTTGGAACTTCAAAACAAATTTCTTATGTTTGCGAGTGCTATCTCTCACTCTTACTCTATCTCTATCTCTTACACTTATGCTTATGCTTTCATTGCACTTGCTATATATTGCTAGCATTATTTAAATTTATCAATTTTTCTCTTTCAATTAAAAAGATAATTGAGCACCTCAACTCTTAATCTAGAAGAATACAGAGGATAAGTTCTAGAGACCTTAAATACGAATCTGGCTTCACTTCACTTCTTAATTTGAGTTGACCATTTGTATTATTCATTTTAATCTTAATTTTTCACATTTGATTAGCATGACACCTATTGACCCCCTTCTAGATGTACTTTCACAATGGTTAGAAATATGATCATTGGAGAAACTGATCGACCAGGCAGTCGATCGTGCCCAACTTTCAGAGAGCTCAGCTCTCTGGTGGTCGACCGACTGGTCGACCAAAAATCCCAAATAGAGAGCAAGGCTCTTTCTGCAGTCGACTGGTCTGTCGACTGATACACACAAATAGATAGCAGCCTCTCCCATCAGTCGACCGTCATGCACAATTTTCGTTGTGCATGTGTCTGTGCACATCCAATAATGCACAATTTGTTCTACCTAGCGGTCGATCGGGCAGTTGACCTTCAAAAGCCTAAAATTCATATTTTTGTATTTTTAAATACTTTTTTATTCCAATTAAATTTCAATAAATCTAAATAGATTATACAAAAATAAGTTCATGTAAATAGATTGAAGTACAAATACGTTTGATCAAAAATTAACACATATTACAAACACGTGAATTTGTTTTTTGAGATAAAAAATTTTAATCTTAAAAACAAAACCATATTTTTCTAAAAACCAAACTTTTAAATGGAAATCTAGTTTTCTAAAAACTTGTATAAATACAAAAATAAGCTATTGAAACTTAATTGAAGTCCAATGTGATGGATAAAATCTAATATACATATAAAATGATATAAACTTATTTTTGGTAATATATTTCATAAAACAACTTTTGATAAAAATGAAACATTGAACTCATGAACCAACTCATAAAAATAAGTCTTAAACACAATAGAAGCACCAATGTGTATAGATGAAATGCAATACACATATAAACCAATGTAATTAATGAAATTTATTCATGAAACTAAAAACTGAAAAAAATCGAAAACTAAATTTTTATATGTATATAAGTTTGAGCAATCAAAACTAATTTATTCTATACAGATCTTCTAAACACTTGCAAACTCTAGACACAAGTCTTCTTATAGATCTTTGTTTCAAATAAACTTGAGATTCCTTCGAGCTAGACTCCTTCTTGAATTCTTGATATGATTTTTATACTTGAGCTCTTAAATCAATGCGTGCTAGCTTCAAAACTTAACTTTGAATTTTTTTTATTGAAGCTATGCACCAACTAAGATATTGATTGAATATCTAAAACTTAATAAATATAAGATCATTAGTACTAAAACTACATGAGTCAATTATCATCAAAACAAGAGTGATAGGCCTTTGGGCTAACAACCTTAAGATGTAATTCTTTTGGATTAGACCGACATCTAGCACATAAACAAACGCTAAACATAATATTGGGTATACTTGTTTGTAATGTATAAAAAAGATCCGATTATACCTCATACACCTTTTGGTCGATATTTTTGTTATGTTAACCTTTGTCTAGCACAGTATTTGTGCTCATGGGAGTTCTCTTTCTTCTGAAAATTTTCAAACCAAATCTCTTGAGAAGTTCATTTGCATATTTACTTTGACTAAAGAAAATGCCTTCTTTCAATTATTTCACTTGAAGACCTAGAAAGTAATTGAATTCACCCATGTCTCATTTAACTTACTCTTCATGGTCTTAGAAAATTTTTGACAAAGACCATCATTAGTAGAACCAAATATTATATCATCAACATATATTTGAATAAGTAAGATTTCATTAGTAATATATTTAATGAAAAGAGTGGTATCTACTTTACTAATATAAAAATCAGAGTTTAAAAGAAATTTTGAGTCTATTATACTATGCATGTAGTGCTTGTTTAAGACCATAAAAAGCTTTTTTAAGTTTGAAAACATGATTAGAAAAATTTTCATGATCAAAACCGGGAGGTTGCTCAACGAAAATAGTTTTTTTGATGAAGCCATTTAAAAAGACACTTTTTAAATCCATTTGGTAAAGTTTAAATTCATAAGACATGCATAGACAACTAAAATATGAATAGATTCAAATTTATTAACTGGAGTATAAGTTTCATCAAAATCAATACCTTCCTCTTTGTTGTATCCTTGAGCAACTAACTTTGCTTTGTTCTTCACAACTTATTCGGATTCATCAAGTTTGTTCTTGAAAACCCATTTGGTACCATAATAGGATGGTCAAGTGGTCATGGAATAAGATCTCAAACATCATTCCTAATAAAGTGGTTCAACTCTTCTTATATTGCAATTATCCAAAACTCATCAACATATACTTCTTTAATATTCTTAGGTTCAATAGAAGATATAAACCAGCACGAGTCATATAATCTAATTTGGACGAGTTTGAATACCTTGAGAAATATCTCCAATAACCAAATTATGAGGATGATTTTTAACCTCAACAAATGCTTTTCGTAAATTGGAAGAAGGCTCATTTTTATTAGAAATATTTGTTATATCATAAGATGTATTATTGAAGCATCATAGGAGCATTAATAGGAGCATCAATAGGAGATGAATCAATAATATCATCATCAATATTACATCATGAGAGAATTTAGTGAAGATTCATCGAAAGTAAAATGCAATGACTCTTCAATAGTAGAAGTTTTCATATTAAATATTCTATATGCCTTACTTCTAGCGGATTACCTTCAATGAAACTAGCATCAAACTTATCTAAAATATCTCTAGTATTTAAAAGAAAATATTTACATCCAAATAATTTAAAATAAAAAACTTTTGGAATTCTTTTAAAGAATAATTCATAACATGGTTTATTTAACATAGGTCTAATAAGAATGCGATTTAAAACATAATATGTTGTAGCAACTGATTTAGCTCGAAAGCATTTAGGCAAGTTACTGTCAACAAGTATGGTTCTAACACATTTTTACAATGTCCTATTTTTTTCTTTAAGCAATACTGTTTAGAGAAATGCTCTAGGAAAAGCAAATTATGTGTAATATCAGTCTTGTCATAGAAATTTGCAAAAGACTCATGTTCAAATTCTCCTCCATAATCACTTCTAATTGTGACAATGATTAGTGAGTTTTGATTTTAAATTCTTTTGCAAAAACTTGAAAACTCATCAAAAGCATCATGCTTATTTTTCAAAAATATAATCCATGTAAAATAAGAGTAATCATCTACAATCACAAGTACATATTTACGCTTATTTTATGGAGGAATATGAGCATGACCAAATAAATTCATATGCAATAATCTAAAGGTTTATGAGTAGAAAACAAATATTTTAATTTAAAAAAGGATTTATCTTGCTTACCTATTGACATGCACCACATAAATGATCCTTTTTGAAAGAAATATTTTGAAGTCCTTTGACTAATTCAAAATTTGAAATCCTCAAAATATTTTTCAAATTTATATGACCAAATCTTTTATGCCATAACTAAGAATCATTATTGGAGGCAATTAAGCATAAATCATCATTAGAAGGAGTGAAAGTCATAGATAACTCATAAATATTATTTTTTCGAAAACTTTTAAACAAGATATCAATTATGTTAGTATATATATATAAGACATACATCTTTTTCAAAAATTATTTTATAACCCTTATCACATAACTGATTAATACTTAAAAAGTTCTGTTTTAAACCACTTATAAAAATTACATTTTAAATATGAAATTTGAAAGAGTTATCAACCATAGCAATACCAATAATTTTTTCTTTATTATTGTCTTCAATTGTAATTGTTCCTCCTTATTTTGTATGGAAGAAAGTAATCGAATGTGACCAGTCATGTACTTAGAACAACCACTATCAAGCACCAATCTATCTTTATGGGTACTTATAAGATAAAATATTTTGTGTGGTAGTCGTTATGATAGGATCTGAAAAAGGTTAGCATTTAGGAACCTATATTAATTTAAAATTTGATTTCCACTTATTAGTATAGATATAATTACTAGAATTGCAAACTTTATTCATGTATGAGCAATATAAACAGTTTGTCAAAAGAATTTAGATTTTTAGGAACCCAAATATAATTAAATTTAGGTCTTTTGATGAAACATTATGGATCATGATTATTTCCTTTATGTGCATGTGGAACATTTTCAAATTCTTTTAAAAATCTAAAACCAAAATGATTATTTAAAATCTTTTGAGAAGATAGCAAATTATTCAAGTTCTCTTTGCCTTCATTGAATTTTGTTATGTTCTTCAAGATCTCTTCATATTTATTTTTAAATCAAGTAATATCTTTATCCAAAATTGAAATAAGAAAATTCAAAGATTTTGTTTCATTTTTATGTAAGATATTTTCTTTTAATAAATTCTAATTTTCTATTTTCAAATTTTTATTCTCGGTTCTTATTTTTGTGAATTCAAAAAATAATTCATTAAATGCGTGTAACTCATTATTATCCATAAATTCAGTTAGCTTATTCTCTTGAGCCATAAAACATATGTTTGCCACTTCTTTGATTTATTTTTTCAACGGAGAAAAGCGAATCACTATCATCTCAGGTTGCTTGAAAGGCCTTCTTTTTCTTTTTGAATTTATTGAAGTTTTTAAAGTTGCCTTTAGATTTAAGTAATTAGCAATTCTTCCTTCATATGGTCTGATTTATTGTAACACCCCGAGTTATTGAACCCTAATTAAATAATATAAATTTTGAGTTATTAAGACTATATAGTATATTAGAAAAATTTTAATACTGATTAATTGAGTAATTTTGAAAATTTGTAAGTGATATGTATGAATATACATATATTATAATTAGTGTGCACATATTACTTTAATTCATAGATATACTAGCTTATACATGAAATATATGTATTTAACCAGAAAATACAATCATGAGAATATTTTAATCTTAGAGTTAGTGAAAAGAGTAGGTGTGCATGGGAGGGGAGATCAAGATTTTAGATTTTCTTAATTTAAGAGTTGGACACTTGGATGAAATGGGTTATGGCAAACTTGTAATATAATATGGGTATAAATCTTATAAGGGTCCAAATTAGAATTCTTCTTCTTCATCCTCTCCCTAGAGGAGATTTCTCCATGGCCAAGCCCTAGAAACCCCTAAAAGATGAAATCTTTTAATCTCTTTTTCTCCCAATCTCTCTCTCTTCTCTATTCCTCTCTCTCCCCCTCTCCTCATTGGATCTGGCGCAGCTACAGCAGCAATCGCGACTGCTGTGGCCGCCCAGGGCGCGGCGACGCTGGGAGGCTGCCGTCAGCGACTTGAAGGGAGGGGCAACAACCCTCTTCTACCAACGTACTCTCTCTCCTTCTCTCATGGTGAGTTGATCAAAACCCTAAAAAAAAATTCTAACTTTCTTTCTCTCTTTATTTTCTCTTTCTAATTCATTAAGCTTCTCTTTCTATGGTAATGGCCGGCCAGGGCACCGGTGGCAAGGCGGTGGCGCAACGACTTCGAAGAGGAAGAAATTTATGATGAGGGAGTCTTTATTTAATCCATTTCCCTCTTGTTTAAGTTCAATTCCTATGGAAGTTCATGTATGTGATCAATCAATTATGTTAACTCTCATGCATAGTATGATTAGTGGTGCTAAACTCTCATTGGGAGTATGATAAGTTGTATTAAACTCACATTTCCAATTTAGTGTTGTTTTAGGATTCTTGAAAACCATAGAGTTTAATTGTAAATGAGTTCATTCTCATTCCAAATCAATTTTCTAGTGGTCTTAATTGTAGGGTTGAGGGCTCCTTCTAATGTGAATCCCTCAATCTATAAATTTTGATCCGAATTCGATTTTCATGTGTGGTTGGCAAGTTGAGTCTTCAATTTATGGTTAGTGGGAATTGATAGTATAAATCAAGCTTAATGAATTAAGAATGTCAAGTAAAAACCAAGATGGCTACTAGAAAATTTGTGGAAGAACTGATGATAAATTCAAGTTCCATAATAGATATGAAACTTAATCAAAATCTGATTTTGTGTTATTAATTAAATGGAAAGAATTATGATATAATTAAACTAAGAGGATGATGGTGATAACGAATCAAGTTTGTACTAGGGATTGTACATATTTAAGTATGTAACTTGCTTATGATTTAGATTATAAAGTGGATATGCTATGAATCTACATCGCAAATCAGACACTGCTATTGACAGCTATGTTTATCAACTAAGTGACTTAGTATGCACCTATTTAGTAAATCAATCCCCAAGATGGGTAAACATTTGAAATTGTATGAACTTGATTGTGTGGGATATAGCAGCAAGTCCATAAATGTTATGTAGTATTGAAGTTGCATGCGTGTGTGACACGTGTCGCGTATACACAAGATAAACCTGAAAATAAATTATAAGTGATCGAGTATTTATATAATATGATTTAGTTAGTATGGTTGGTGTACCACTGTGTGTCGCATATGAGATACGTGCATACATATAGGTAATTTGATTATGTGGCATGCAACTGCATTTATGATAATTATATTATATGAATGAATAAACTGCATTTATAAAGTATGATCGTGGTAGGTGCACTTCGTGCATGATATTCCAGATATATGCGTAATAGCCTTTACGTAAGATAAACTCGATACAAATCTATAATTTACTGAGAAAAGACTTCATTGAATTCATAGATCCTATATATGTAGAATGAAAACAAAAGGACAAAAGATTAAAGAAAATTTACCAAAAATAGAGTCGAACTGTCCTTGGGAATTATATAGACTATTGTCCTGATTTATACATTATCAAATATCATCAACTTCTTGTCTCTCTCTCATTCTTCTAAACTTGCCTTATTACTGGGCTTATCATGTTTCATATGTATTATGTTTATCATTTCTTGATATTCTTTTGACTCTCCTCACTAAGCTGTCAAGCTCACTCCCTTCCAGTTTCATATTTTTAGGTTGCGGTAAGATGGAGCTCAGCTTAGACCTTGGGAAATTTTGTGAAGAAGTTTCATTATAAGTAAATATATTACAGATATAATTTATGTGTTATTATTTAGAAAGTTGTTATTGTATATGCTCATCGCCTTAGTCAATATATACTTGTAGCATGTATTATTTTTGTTAAATATATTGATGTAGGGATGAGATAGTTTGTATTGACTATGATTAGTTGGGTCATAGTAGTTCTGAGTTATATTATGGAAGAGAGGGTACTCTCGAGCATATATTTAATGTGAATGTTGATACAAGACTTGTCTGCTTTATAGAATCAATAAGTAGGTGATGTCAAGTCGAAATATTATTATGGTTGTGTGGGTGACTATTGAGTTCGATTTATGTATTTGAATTGAGAGAAGTCATGTAGGCTGATATGGATGTATTATGTATTTGGGGCAAGTGACTAAATACAAAGGAAATATTGTCAAAATATTTAAGAAATTGTTAATGATTATGATAATCTTTTGATTAATAAGGATGTTTAAGTTAATTGAGGTTATTAGTATCTGGGACTGTTACATTTATTATATTTAAAATATAAAGAATTGTCATTAGTATCTTTATCCTTTTTGAACTTACTTTATTTCAAGAATTTTCTAGAAATTATAACAATCTCCTCTTCTTCATTTTCTGAATCTTTCGTATCCGAGGAAACATGGAAGGTGAGCAATCTTTCTCCTTCGGTTGTTGTTGTTCAACCTTCTTTCTCTCTTGCAATTATACTTCGTATGCCAGTAAATTACCAACGAGCTTTTCAATGAAAGCGTAGATAGATCATTGGCCTCTTCTATTACGATGGTCCTTTTTCCCATTCGGGTGTGAGTGCATGATAAACCTTCCTTAGCATCTCCACTTGTGTGTATGATTTACCAAGTACAACAAGGGAATTGGTGATGTCAATGAATATTGTGATCATTTTAGTAATAGTCTCATTTTCTTTCATCTGAAATAGTTCAAATATGTGCACAAGAACAGAAATTTTAGATTCTTTTACTTTATTTGTACCTTCATGTGTTACCTTTAAAGTTTAACATATTTGATGTGTTGATGTCGCAGTTGACACATGGTTGAACTTTTCCTTGTTAAGCACACTATACAGAGCATTCATCTCCTTTGCATCAAGGTTGATGGATTTATTTTGCTCGTCCATCCATTGATCATTGTTGGTTCTTGGTTTCTTAAATGCCTCTTCAACAATATTCCAAAGTTTAAAGTTGATGGATTGCAAGTATATTTTCATTCTGTACTTTTAATAGTTATAGTTGGAACTATCGAATAATGGTGGTCATTGTGCAGAGTATCCTTCTTTGAACTGTGATGATGAAAAATTTGTTGCCATCTTATTCCTCACTTTGATACCAAATATAGGATCTAAAATAGGCAACACAAATACTAGAGGAGGTGAAGTGCTTATAAATTTTTACCAAGAAATATTATTAATTTGAAAAAGTAGAGAAGCAATCACAGAAAATAAACACCAAAAGACAATCACAAACACAAGCAATTTATCATGGTTAGTCTTTCTGACCTACATTCAGTGCCCAACCATCAACCATTTGAGATTTTCTTTTACTCTTGATTTTGAAACTTTACAAAATCAATACATGTACACTAATTGACAATTTTCTATGTCAGTTATGTACACCATTTCTTTACGCCAAGAAGTCCTTCCTTGAAATGAACACAAATTACAACCATAAATCTTAAATGTGGGGTGTTGGTGATTTCTTGCAGCGGCTTATAGGATCTCTCTAGAATTTCTGCATAAAAGGTCATAGATATGAGGAACTAGTTAAAATGAGAGAGTGTATAATGTTCTTGACAGAATTTCAGAATTTTTGGTCAAAAGTCAATGATTGAATTATGTACTGAAGTGACAGGGGTGCCTCTTCATATATAAGAGCCTTAGTAACTGATTTATAGTTATTAGACAATTCAAATTCAAATAATATAGCTATTGAAAAAGAGGGAGATTTAAATTCAAAAGTTCAGAAATCTATGCAACTATTAACCATCAGATTAGTCAATTATAAGAAATACTAGTCGACTAATCAAGTGTCTATTGGACACATAAGTCGACTATAGGAAAATATTAGTCAACTAGCCTGAGCCAACAAAACATGATTTTTTTCGGTAAAGCCTTATTAGTCAACTGGTTAGAAATTATAGTTGACTTTACTGAGTCAAAGTTTAGAGATCAAATTTATGTTAAGTCTATTGGTCGACTAGTCTAAGGCATAAGTCAACTAGACTCAGTTTATAGAAACATGTATTAATGTTCTGATACATATTAGTCAACTAATGAATAGGCTATAGTCGACTAGACTGAGAGATGGGTCAATACTCAGTTTCAATAGAAACACATTAGTCAACTATACAATGTATAGCAGTCGACTAATCAAGGAAAATGATATATAAGTCAACTAACTAAGATAGTTTATCAAAGTATATGGGTTTTATTATCTATTAGTCAACTATACTAATTATATGTCAACTAATAGTGAGTGTGTATGTGTGTGAATCAAGGCTTTTGCAAAATAACTACTTGAAGTAAAGACAACATACATTTTCTTCAATAATACATGTCTTAAATCAAGTTCTTATCGTCTCCTTCTATCTTGAATCATCTGGTAGGAGTAAATAGAAGCCATGTATGCTATATAAACATTGTTAATGCACAATATATTATTATCATCAAAACAAAGAGTGATTATCATGACTCAACAACACTGGCTGTTAATTTTGCATGATTCTATGAGTGTGATATGTGGATGTAATTGTATTTAATTATGTGAATGATAAATTGACAAAGTTATTGGCAGAATTATGTGTTGTATCTATTCATAGAGGAAAGGGAGTGCGAATGAGATACATATGTTTATGTGTTTTATTCATTCGTAGAGGAAGAGGAGTGTTCAGCTTCATTTGTTAATTGAGAAGTTTGACTTTATTTTTGTAATCGTATTTATGTAGAATTATTGTTAATAAATTTTAATTCAGCATTGATTAGCATATCGCCTATTCACCCCTTTTAAGTGATTTTCAATTAATATCAGTTCTAGTGCTCCTCATATTCGGCTTAACCACCGTGAGTGATCCTTATTTTTACTAATCACATTCTTGTTTATACACACTCATAAATTTTCTTGCACCATCCATATATGATATTCTTAACTTCTAAACTTGAAAGATTAAGATGAGTTTATGTCTTCAATTCCTCTAAAGAAATGTTTATCTTTTCACTATTAAAGAATTAAATCTGTTGAATGGCAAATCTCTTGAAGCTAATACAAAAACTATTCACGCTTTAAAGCTAGCCTTAAATGATAATTATTTATTTAGAGTTATTAATCTTGATTCAGCTTTGGCAGTATGAAATACATTGATCTCTTTTAGCGAACAAACTATAAATAAAAAGGAGTTCGACAGGAAAACAAAAAAAGGTAATACTTCTAACATGTGCTTCTTAGTCTAAGAGGATGACTCCCATGAGGTAAACTTGGAATCTAATCTTAATGAAAATGAAAATATAACATATATTGACCTTGCCATGTTTCGTCAAGAACTACTTGAAAGATTTGTTGAAAATTGAAACTAAGAAGTTGAAGAAAGAAAATAATGTTGAAGCAAGGGCTTTCACGATGGCTATGAACAAGAACAGATCAAATCAGAAATGATGCACAAGATCACAGATCTATCCTAACATAGCACACATAGAATACCAAAAATTACGTGAAAACTAAAATAGGAAAAAACCATGAGTTGCTCACAAATCTACTATTATCGAGATATTAAAGGGAGAAGAAAAAAAAACCTCAAAGTCTCTCTTTACAATCTCTCTCACCGTTTCGTTCTCTTAAATTCTAATTACTGTATATCTCTTTTATAGAGAAAATTAGGGTTATAAATTATGACACTTGGTATGTAGCTTGAGTTTCCTGTACCGCGAAACTTTCAAGTTGGACCGCATTCACTGCGCCTCACTGCGCATCGAGAATGTTCCTCTGGTCATCGCTCAGAGTGCTCCTCTAGAGACTCCGAGTGATCTTCCAAGCACTTGAACATGCCACTGTCTGAAAAACCAAGCTCGCCTAACCTCGCCTATAGTATAGTATGCCTTTACTCGGGACGTTTACAAGGTGGTTCAGTCCTCAAGAGACTCTTCCCGAGGCCTTGCTTCTAAGTCACCGATGATGTACTTCCCGTCCTCCTAACTCCCACTACAACTGCGCCTCACAGTTCTTCCAGCATAGTACTTCTCCGAGGGCTATTCTCTATCAAGGTCGACAATCAAGCTCCACAATTTCAATAATCTTCTACTTGAAAACTGAGTCAACGCAGCAGCATCCCATCTTTCTTTCGTTCTCTTCTTATTCTGACTAATAGTGACTCCGAGCGACTCAAACTCAGATCCTCAGCCTTGATGACCCATAGAAGTTGAACAACTTTTCAGTTTTTTCACCATGACCACCTTGGTGAACATGCCTGTTGGATTTTGATTCATGTGTATCTTCAGCAATAAGAACAAACAATCCTTCAACATCTTGCAAATGAACTGGTATTGTACATCAACATGCTTGATTCCGTTGTGATAGACGGATTGTTTGCAAGGTCAATTGAGTCTGGTTGTCACTGTGTAGTGACAAAGCCTTCTCTCCTTCCTAAGCTCCTTCAAAAAAAATTTCAGTCATATCAGCTCCTTGAGTTTATGTCACTGCAATATACTCGGCCTCTGTCGTCGACAAGGCAACTATCTTTTACAGCTTGACACCTAACTCGCAGCTCCACTTTTCAAAATGAAGACATAACCAGTGGTACTTCTTCGACTATCTATATCACCTGGAAAGTCAGAGCAACATATCCCAGCAGCTGAACGTCTGTGCCTCCATAGCACAATACTATACCTGAACTACACTTTAGATATCTCAGGATCCACTTCACATTTCTCCAGTACTCCTTATGGGTTGTTCATGTATCTGCTGATAACTCTCACTGCTTAAGTAATGTCTGGACTCGTGCAGACCATAGCATATATCAGGCTGCCTATAACTGATACATATGACACCTTTGGCATGAGAGTCTCCTCATCTTCTGTCGTCAGAATATGTGTCTTTGAGAGCTTGAAGTGACCTCTGAGCAAAACATTCATAGGTTTAGCATCTGTCATAGTAAACTGCTTCAGTACCTTTCCTTAGTACCTTCTTATTGTACTCAGCTTGTGACACTTTCAACAGCCTCTGTCTGCTGATTCTCCTTCTAAGAATTTTCATTACGAGACCCAAGTCTTTCATTGAGAATTCTTCGTCAATTTGGCCGTAAGATTCACAATCTCCTTCATGCTGGACCTAGCAACAAGTATATCATCTACATATAACTGTAGTATGTTATAAAATTTTTGAACCACTTGGAATAGAAGCAGTGATCATCCTCCAATCTTGTGAAACCACTGCTCACCATGAATCTATCAAACTTCAGATACCACTACCTCGGAGCCTGTTTCAAACCATAAATACTTTTCTTTAGCTTGCAAACCAACTACTCCTTCCCGAGCATGACATACCCTTGTGGCTGCAACATGTAAATATCCTCCTCCAAATCGCCATGGAGGAACGCGGCTTTAACTTCTAACTGTTTCAGATGTCAATTCTTCGCTGCCACAATACTGAGCACAGATCTAATGGTAGTATGTTTCAAAACATAATATAAAATCTCATTGAATTCAATACCTTCTCGTTGTTGAAACCCTTCACAACTAGCCTTGTCTTGTACCTCCTGATGCCATCATTTTCTTCCTTCAGTCGGTAGACCCACTTGTTATGCAATGCACGCTTGCTCTCTGACAGTTCAACCAAATTTCTTGTTTGATTCTCCATGAGGGACGCTATGTTATCATCCATAGAAACCTGCCACTCAGGCTGGGTTTCTACTTTTAAAGCCTCCTCATAACACTTGAACACACCACTGTCTATCAATAATAGATAGTGTAAGATAGGAGAGTATCTTTCTGAAGCCTTCTGATTGAGCGCCTCTTGGGGGTCAGAGGCGTTACTTGGGGTTCCACATTCCCCTCGGGAATGTTCTGAGACTTGTGAAGGACTCGGGGCTCCATCCCAAAAGACTAGCCTTTTAGGTGGAGTTGCCCAAATCCTTATAAACCCAAGACCATCCCCACGTCTAGCCGATGTGGGAATATTTGTTCGACCTAAATCCCAACAATCCCCCCTCGAACAAAGAGTCTCCCTGCAAGCTCAACTATCTTCGTACGGGAAGATCAAATGCTCCATCGAGATCCAACTCTTCACTGTGTGGGGACAGGGGCACGCCTTATGTGAAGTACCAACTGCAGTCGGTCACTCTTCTACAAGGACCACTGCCAAATTTCTCGAGAGCCAAACAGCTTCACAGAGGCCTATTGCGCTTTTTGCGCCAGTGGGGTGGGCAGGCCCATTGCGCCTTTTGCGCCATTGGGGGGATCTATACATCGTCGAACATCACCCACACACACGACTAAGTTCGGGGCATGGCTCTGAGACCAATTGAAGGACTCGGGGCTCCATCCCAAAAGACTAGCCTTTTAGGTGGAGTTGCCCAAATCCTTATAAACCCAAGACCATCCCCACGTCTAGCCGATGTGGGACTATTTGTTCGACCTAAATCCCAACAACTTGTCCAGGGGAGCATCTTCAAGTTCGATGAACTCCGAGTCCCTAAAACCCTGCTGCTCGGGAGTGCTCTGAGGTGCCACCCTAGGATTATCCTCCGAGATGCTCCTCTTAGTCTACAAGTCTCTGTACACCTGCTGCTCGAGAGCGCTCTTAAGTATTCTTTAAATATTACAGAACATTCTTAAAACACTGATTCTACAAATACTGAAATTGCAAAAAGAAACTTTAAATATTACATAACAGCCTTAAAAGACTGATTCTGCAAATACTAAATTGTAGACAGAAACTTCAGACATTACAGAACAATTTAGTGAGATTCCTTTGAAGTGCGCATGTGAACATTTGAACTGTTCCGCCAGCTCGATCCAGATGGACGTATTTTAACTGTTTACTATTGACATTTCCCATCATCACATTGCTATTATTGTTCCTCTCCCCAAGTCTCTTTGGGCCCAGCATTCATCTTCTTTTTTGGCTTTTGCTTTTGCTTTTGCTCTCCTCTTCCAACGTTGTGAATAGTAACATACATCGAGCAAAAGCTAAAGCTACAAAATACAATATATTACAAACGACAACATCATGCAACAAAACAGTATCTTCTCATTCCTTTTTCCAAGTAAGAAGAGGCACTGATTGATTTAATCTCATTCATGCTCAAATAAAGCCTGACTTTAGGCTGCATAGCTCAACTCAAAAAGCAATTCTCACATGCACACTAATACTATGAACAAATTGGAGTCTTACCATATCACATCCCAAAATGTCATGCATAACGCATAAGATATATCAAGAGATTGACTAGCATAATAATCAAATTCCTTGTATCCGCAGACAGGTCCGTCAACACCTCGAAACATTGGCCGTAACCAGGACTCGCCTCAACCCACTCCCACTCTTTTTACCGGCCGAGATATTCCACTTCAAGCTTGCATAATATACAACGAGCATAATATAAGTGTCATATGTTGTTCTAAGATTCAAATGCATACATAATGAGCAATACCTTTTGCCTGAAACCAGTCATGCAAAAAATCAAAGAGGATAGTCTGCCAACAGAAATCATCAGTCTTTGAGAATATTACTAGTATTAAATTCTTTGCTAGTGCTGCACATTCCTGTAGAGTCCAACAAGCACATCAATCATCAACCCTAATTATTTCAACAAAGAAGACACAGAACAGGAAGCATGCCAAGCTTAAAAGTAAACAGACACAAAGTGGGAGCCAAGTGCCTGTAGACAGAGTCACATGAGAAATGATTTGTGAGAGCCCATGCATGCCGAATCAATTGATCACACTGGTTTGGCATTAGTTGAAGAATCTCTGCTTGTTGATATGACATATGATCATCTTCGCAGTGAGGCAGAAGTTAGTGGAAGATATGTGAATGTCTTTTGAGTATTCGAGCAAGGATAATGAGAAACAACACAGTAAATAGACAGTGTATGTGTGAATGAGTCTATCCCATTTCACATATCCATTCAGAAACACAATATTTACATCAACTACATATAAACATGACGTAGATTCTACAAGAAACTTTTTTTTTTTTTTTTAATCAGTCGAGGAGCCTTGTGCCTTAAATCCTATGCCTTCTCCTTCCCCATTGATCATTTTCATCCAGATAGTATGACATCAAGCAACATGTTATCCATGGTGGATTCCTAGAAACAAGCTCGCTTTCTTCACTGCTGGGTTCCTTTATGCCAAGTAGCTTCATCATCTTTTTGGTTAAATCATCAGGCCTTAGATTACCCCTGAAGAGCTTCACCTGTCATGCAGCAAGTTTAAGATCATATACAAAGAAATAGTTTCCCCTGAAAGCCCTATACGATACAACCTACAGCACTGGGTTTCAATATGAGAGAGTTTATTCCATTTTTGTTACAATATATGCATGAACTCTTGCTGTAGGATCTTCAAGAGTTAGCCTAATACGGTAGCGCCATCAACAGGAGAGCAAAGGTCCTCACCCCGCCAAGGACATGATGCTACCACCCGAACACCACACTTGCACCTGTGTACTACCTGCAATATAAATAATTCTAAGTGAAAAACAAGCGGTATTCAAGAACAACAAATAGGCAGCTCAAGAATGAGTGCTACCTTCTAAGTTCTTATTTGGGGTTCTGGGCATCATCATAAAGGCCTCTTGCTATTGTAAATATTCAGTACTAATTTGAATTTCATGACAGATTTTCGTTGAAAAAAAAAAAGAAATCATTTATAAAGATCCCAGCCCTGCTTTAGCATAAATGGGAAAAAAAACACAAGAATTTCCAAAACAATTCTTTCTAATTCAGACAAACTTCAAATTCATTGCACTGCTTTAGTATACTACCCACCCTCCACCGCTACGCTCACTCAACTCTTTACTGGAAGGCCACAAAACAGAACCTTGTATCAGAAAGCTCAACTACTATCAGGAATCTGGAAGTAAATAGTGTGAAAGACCGTATGCCTTTGCTTAGGTTCTCTTAACACCAAATGAAAGATAAAATAAAATTTTGGTTCATCTAAACGTCTTCACGCTTCCTTAGAGGGCGGGGTTTTTGAAAACAGATCAGGCCTTCTTGAAGTTTATTGCTACCCATCCCAAATGGATTATATAAACTCTCTGTTAAATCATCAACCAACAAACAAAGCATCTAATTTCTCAAAAAAAAGCATCTAAAGGGGGGCAAAAAACAACCATATGTTCTTGAAGTTTCTTGCACACACAATCTGAAAACTCATAATTGTTTTGAATGTTCTTAATAGATGTTTAATTAAGAAGTCTGCACATTTAACTGAGAAATGTCGTTTAATAAATGGGGAAATGGATTCATAGGAACAATCACAAAGAATAGGGATAAAATCCTTTCTTGTTGTTATAGGCTTAACTGTGAGAACATTGGGCTTGCACAAAATTGATTTGACCTTCTTTTGCTATTAGTTTAGCTTAAACTTCGCTACAGGTTTCAACTCGCCTTCTACAAAGTGCTTCTTACTTCTATAAGTATATGACTCTCCGTTCTGCCCTAAAGTTCATTGAGCTGGAAAACCACCTTTATCTGTGTGCAACTCTTGCACTAGTATTGAAAAAAATCCTTCAAACATCCTTGGGAATGTTAAATAGCCTTTTCATTACAACTAAGAGGCAATCTATTCAGTTTCCTCGAACATTTTAAATTATAGATCATAATGTGTCACAATTTCAAAGCAATCTAAATATCTCCTGGAACCTGGAACTTCACACAATTTGGAAGTTGTTGGTTGCCTGTAATTACACGTCAGTTGCGATAGCGTCATATATAATGCAAGAACCAACGAAACTCCTCAAGATAGGGGACAGGACTGAACCTCAAGCCACATCATAGTTTGTCAAACATGAACAAGTGAACTTGGAACTACGAAGTTTATCCCATCATGGCAATGTACTTATACACAATATGCTCACAGTTATCACCATTGTCCCATTTGTAAGGTGCAGAGTTTATTAATCCTTCCAACCAGTCAAGTCCTATTCACCTCCATTCACAATCACAAGAAACTCCAAAACCACAACACACGCTTGCACAGACACACACATAAGAGCCCACCTCCTTCCCAGTTGTTTGTGTGTATTTTGTGTGTGTGTGTGTGTGTGTGTGTGTGTGGTGTTTGATGAGGACATCAAGGGCGGGCAAGAGTTGAATAGTCTATATTTCTTTTTAATTCTAGTTTTGCTACTTGTTCTTTTATGTTTTAGTCTTCTTTTAGCCCCACAATGGTTATGGAGGCAACTGTCAATCTTTGTGAGCCTATCAATAGGCAAGTCTTTAGAAATAAAATTCTATGGAAAATTTGTTGAATTAAAATTAGATATTTTTCAAATGAAAAATCTCTTTATTTGAATTGGTGTGTGAAGGCCTATTCAAAAACGGATTCGGGTGTGAAACCCCAACCCGTAACCCATTACCATAACCAATAATCCATTGTCTATTTCTCCACTTCAACAAAACCCTAGTTTCCAAAAAAGAAAATCAGCCGCCATCTTCCTCCTCCCCTCTCCCCACCCTTTGCGTTCTCACATGCACCCAACACCGCAATTCTCCCTCGTCTTCATTCCCTTGTCACCAAATCCCCTCGACCTCAGCCTTTCTTCCGTGCGCTCCATCGTGAGCCCAGAACTGTGTCAGCAGCCCCCGAGTGCCACCCCCCTCTCCGCTGACTTGTCACCAGCCCCAGTGGCAGCGCCTGCACCAATTGTCCAGCATTGAGCATCGGCAGCTCCAGCACCACTACCTGCACCACCTTCCCCAGGCATCATCAACGGAAGCATCAGCCTCTTCACCTTCTTCTGCTGTTCCTGTGCGTCCAAGCACCCACGGCCAGGCCCAGGCCTTGCCTGTATGTGACCAAGTCCAAACCTTCGCACCCATCCCAACCACGCCCACGTGCACAGTCCGCGTGCCTGTCCAGCTTGCACAGCGCATCCTACAGCATAACAACAACTCAATCTCTGGAGAAAGCAATGAATCAACAACAATAGCAATATGATCCTGAGGACTTCTCAATAGGTAAGTTCTAATCCTCGCAATTAGATTATTAGTTGGTTTACATCATATAATTTAATCTCTAAACTTTTATTAATATCCCGATGTCCACTATAATTGTGAGTGTGTGACTCTGCTGCACTTGTATTCATTATCGTTAATATTGTGAGTAGAACCGTTTCACATATAATAGGGTATTGTGATTAATTTTGTTGAGATTAAATTGTTCTGACTACGCTTGCAATTATTTGTTAAAACCTATTAGTTAATATTAAGTTTTTTAAATTAATTCCTACCAGATCGTGATTTGATGAAACGTAGCGAGTTGAAATTTATCAGTGATATCTCACATCACACACGACACATGTTTCACATCATTTGATATCAGAGCACGGTTAGGTAGGAACTGCATTTTATATACTTTTATTTGTTTTTCTTTTCGCATTAAAATTTAGATCTTATTAAAAAAAATTCTTCCCTATTTGTTAGGAGAGTCGCGAACCACTCCCAACAAGTTGCCTCGATGTTCGCCAACATACAGGCTATAAGCTAGAAGCCCTAAATCAAACCATGAACCAAAACCGAGATACTTTAGGTAGGGTAGAGACACGACTCGAAAACCGTAACGAACGTGAAGCAAAATGTGATCCGTTGACACCATACCAGAATGGCTGATACTTGACAAGCACTTAATTGGATGTACCAATTTTTTGTGGTCCTCATAGAAATTCTGATGATTCGAATCCTCAAAATTTTCTAGATTGGATACAAAGCATCAACATGTACTTCATCCGTTATCCATTTTCTGAAGCTGAGAAAGTCAGGTTCGCTACCATGAAGCTGAATGAACAAGCTAGTCAATACTGGATAAATGTGAGAACTTCGAGGAAATCCCAATTTCAACAGCTAATAGAAACTTGGTTTGCTATGAAAGACGAACTCAAGAGTAAATGCGCGCCACCATATTACTATAATCATCTTTTTGACAAAGGCGTTGAATTAACAAAGGCAACAAATCTTTCAAGAAATATGTTACCAAATTTGACGAGTTTCTTACTCGCCATAATATACTAAACATAGAGAGTGACATCCAAGTTTTCTCCCAATTTAGAGTTGGACTTAGATGGAGACCTGAAAAATGAGTTGTGGAATCACTGAGCTTAAAAAGGCTTATGCCTTGGTCTAATATTTAGATGCTCCCAAGTTAGGTTACATGCTTAGAAGTTAGGATCACCGAACCCCAGCAGTCAAGTCCACTTTATATTAATACCCACACAGGGTCCTCAAATACAAGCATACAAAGAGGACACCAAAAGACAAAAAAGTTGAAAGCAACACTAAAAGTAATAGAACTAAAAGGGACTTTTCAAAAATTAGTCCCACAATTAAGTGCCTTAAGTGTCAAGATTATGAACATGTTGACGCCAACTGCCCGAAGCCCAGTCAAAGTCATTATCAATAAGAAATTTCCTGTAATCAATTCGGAGTCTGACTCTGAATAATTCATTTACCAGGCAGAAGAACCAGAAGACTATGACTCTGATGAAAATATCAAGGGTGACGTTGAGGAGTCTAGTACTTTGATTCGTCCTGAGGTCACCCTAGTAATTACAGAGTTTATTGATGTCTTCTCTAAAGACAGTACTATGGTTCCTCCTGAAGTCACCCATGTGAATACGGAGTTTATTGATGTCTTTTCTGAAACCTCCCAGATAAGTTACCACCGATGCGGTGATATCCAACATGCCAGTGATTGTTCCAGGAGCTAGTCTTCCCGACTTGCCATACCATAAGATGAATCCTACGAAGTATACCGAACTTAAAAGGCAAGTTGATGAGTTATCACTAGAGGTCAAGCGACAGTGACTTGTCCTAGTAGACGTTCATTTCTATAAGGACAAGTTCTGGTATGATGTCGTGGCAAGAGGTGTTGATCAGGTCAAGAATGTTACCATTTATGATTGATCCATATCTGAAGACTTAAAGGACGTCGTTATAAGAGAATCTAACATTCTACAGATTATCAACTTTTCTTTCATTACGATTAAACAAATAGGAGCAGCCCCGCAGACTTTACCTGTTAGGAAATCTCTTGTCATTATTATTAAATTAATAAGTAAGCTGCCACGTACAATTAAGATGATACACCTAATAATCCCTTTTGATAAAAGTTGTGGATATTGTTGATACCCGAGCAACTAAAACTTTTGTGTGCAATAGGGAGTCGAATTCACTAGCTATTTTAGGAAGACTCTTTTGGCATATGTTAGCCACTAAGCTAAACTCCCTACTATTGTTCATTATGGTGTATTCTGAATCTGCATATTTTACGCTTAAACATCAAGTTTGCATCATATTTTTTCACACATACATGATCTACACAAGGAAAATTAGTGATATATTTGAACAAAACAACTCTAACTATAAGTTATGAGCTGACATTAGGAAAAATTTAAAAGTTTTAGCGTTGACAATTTTGTGATGGTTCGAATTCGTCCGAAACAGTTTTTCCCCTAAATTGTTAAATATTTGCATGCTTGTAGTGCTAGACTTTTCAAAATTTTGAAGAAATTAAATTCTAATGTTTATGTTATAGATCTTCCTGACGGTTTTGAAATCAGTTCTACTTCAATGTTGAGGGTTTAGTGGATTACAACGGTATTGATTTAACCCTAGCAACTCATTGGTTGATAAGCCTTCCCTTGAGCCATTTTATGAGAGCTCCTCACCTCCTCTCTCAAATAATCATCCTAATACAGTAGAAAAAATTGATAAAATTTTAGATGTTGAAATTACCTCTAATAGAGATTGTCACGCTCTACTTCCTAAAATACCTAAAAATGAAGACGCGACGAGAGTCGGCGACGTAGAAAAATACTCCACGTATACACGCTAAGTCTAAAGTGACCTGAGCAAGTTATATAAATCGACAATAAAGACAATAAAGTTACTGCAACAATTATATATAAATCCTACACGTGATAATGTTATTCTATGAATAATCAACAGAACAACTACCGAGTCCAATATAAAGAGAGAATTAAAGGAAATCAGTAGGATGAAAATGAAGAGATGAACTATACCAAAGAATCTGGTGATCAAGCAAAAGAGACTCCGTACTCCTCGAATACACATGATCTTTTCAGATACCTGCTTAGTAAAAGAAATACTCATATACTTGAGGTGCAAATTCAGAGAGTCAGAACTCCTAATGAGTGTGTAAAATAAAGAAAGGTGCACGTGCATATCCGGTGTGAACATACTATAATACTACCATGAAAGATACTGGATAAGGAAATAGTATGAATAAAACGGTAATCAGAAGATAGTATGGTGATCAGTCGATGATACTGCATATTTATTATCACATTCTCATATTTATTATATAATAAAATCTATTTTTAATCCTATTTATTGTCTAATTTATATGCAGGCCTATTACAAAAGGAGAGGGAAGAAAAACGAGCTCAAAAGCCAATCAAAATTCTGATTTAATTCAGAATTAATTCATATCAAAGATCAGGGCAAATCAGAAAAAGATAAAATCAGTTGAACAAACAGTTAAAATAAGATCTTTATAAATCAATTGGTTAAAACCGAAGATCAAAAGAGGTTTCGTCAAATCCAGAACCCAAAACTGCAAATCCAGTGAGAGATAAAACCATGTCGTGAAACCAGGGAGTACCACCTCCCAGGTGTGGCCACCTGGCAACACCCAGGCCGTGAAAACATGGCCAAAGCCACGTTTTCGCGGCTTTGTTGGATTTGTTGGGGGAGCATTTGCTCCCCCTACCTTCGTACGCTCTCTCCAGTATGATTTTTGCCTATAAATACTGGGTTTTCAGAGACATAGGGAGTGATCAAGCATAGATAGATTCTTAGGTCCAGTTTTTCATTCTTTTTAGTGCAGGTTTTTATTTTTCTTTTATGTAATTTTTACTTTTCTTTATGTAACTGAGAGGAGAGACGAGTTTTATGGAGAAATGAGAGCAAGCTTGTACTGAGGGTGATACCGGTGTAAGTAAGTCTTTTCTTTCATTGTTATTTGAATCGAATCGAAGTTTCTTTTTCTTCTTTACTCTTATTTTCGTTTACTTTCCTCTGATGTTTTGCAATCCAAGTAAATCCAATAGCCTCGAGACTGCTTCGCCATTGCAAGTGCCCTTGATGACCTATGGTGATGAACAACCATATAGGTCATGAACAACCATTTTTTTTGTTAGTTTAGCTTGCTCTTTTATTCATAGTATAGATCGAGAATGGGGAAGATCCTACACGCCATACTTGATCACCTTCAAAGACTAGTCGTAGCTACGGATTCAGGGTATATGAGCACTGAAGAGATAAGTAATTTTTAGTTTCTTTCTTTTAATTCTTTAGTTTAGATCACCACAATCTCCAAACTCTTTTATCACTCTTTTTAATTTCTTTGTATAAATCCATTTTCTATTTTCTCCACCTTCTTAATCTACCATTTTCTTCTTAACTTAATTGTAACTTACTCTTTTTTTCTTTTCAAGAACTAAAAGAAGATATTTAACCATTCTTTGTAACCTAAAAGAGAACTTGCTAAAAAAGCTTCCATCACTAGTCCCACCTTGTGGAACGACCCGCATAGCCACTTGTTATAGCGGTAGCATTGAGAACTTGCACACTCTATTCTTAAAGTTCTGAAATTCTGTATTCTTGTGTGCAGGTAAAAACTCAATCAAATTTTGACGTGTTGTCGGGGAGGGACGGTAAGTAATTCTTTTTTTAGTTTACATTTTTTTGGTTAACTTTCTTCTTTATTCTTGGTGTGCAGTGATAAATATCAAGGAAAATTTTGCTGCAGTGGACATATAAGTGCTGCTCAAGAAAACAGAGCCTAGAAACCCTCAGATTTGCTACATTCCAGTGGCAATCTGAGTGAACTACTAACCTATAATTTTACAGGTTGGATGAATTGCAAAGCTAAATTTCTACAGCTATTTCTGTTCTTATTTAACTCACTGTACATACTTTCTAATCTCAATAATAAATTGATGTTTGTTAAATGCTAAAAACGTTTAGACTTTGTATTTCGGTACGTGTCTAATTCATTTACATTTTACATTACTGTTGAAAAGTGCTGGAGCAAAAGTACGTGTGCACAACAAGTAGTATAGGAACACTTTTGACTTGTTTACATTGCTTAAGTGTTATTTTTCATGTACACATTGCGCTAAATTGATTTAAAGGATTGTCCTATAAACAAGATAAAGTAGGAAAGTCATTACCCTCTCTTAGCCTACAAACAATCTCCTACTCACTAACCCAAGCCTAATTAAAACTGAGTAAACGTTGGCCCTAGGGACATCTCGGACTCATATAGGAGACTTAACCTAAGAGAAAAGTTGATTAGAATTTGACTCTTACCAAATAGGTGTCTAATGTTGGAGATTGAGAGGCGAAACCCCGAAAGTTGGTGGTTTGGCATAATTAGGCCTGTTGCTTAGGCACGGATACATCACACTGATCTTGCCCCTACCTGGCCGATTAACTTTTGGTCAGATTCGGCAATATACCTCCTGTGGATAGTCTAACCAGTTAGGAGTCGTCTAGGTCTAAGATTTACCCTAACTTAGATTAGATTTTCTTTTTGTTTATTTATTTGTTTATTTTTCTTTGTTGGATTTTAATAATTCTTGTGTGATATTGCTTATAACAACAATTTTTTCAATTTTAATGGTAATCCATGTTACACCCCGACCTCTTTTTTCGGATATTACCAACCCGACATATCATAACTTTAACCACCTAGTGTACCAGATTGGTCTTATCTGAATCAATACATGCCCCAGTCCCAATACTATGAACAAGACTGGAATAATCATCACTACTCTTCACAGAGTCAATGAGGATACAATTCCCCCAAGTCATATTATCAACCACCTTACCAACACCCAGCTTCATATACTCCTTCTCTTAAACAACCATTAGAAGAATCAATTGACTGGGAAAAGAGGACGTAAGCCTTAGACGAGTTTGAGCGACGAATTCAAATTTTAAAAGAATCAAAATCCCGTCAAATTTTCAAATCACAGATCTTTACTCTATTTTTCAAGAACAAGCCAACTTAGAAAAGAGTATGGAATGCATGATTCAATTCCAAAATAATCCACTCGATATGATAGAAGCAAGACTTAGTAGATTGAAAAACATGCGTAGGAATAAGGAAACTCTCTCTATCCAATCTTAGACTATTCTCGACACTTCTAACCATATTGATGAAAACCAAGAATCATGGTATCTTGAATACTTTGACCAAGATTCAATTTCACCACAAAATCTTGAACTTGACCAATGTCAACCCATTGACGAATTGGCAACTTTCATTTTAATAAGATTGAACATGATCATGAATGTGAACCTGATGCCTAACTTTGAGATTCAGTTTCCATTTTCGAATCTATGTTGACTCTGATATTCTTACCCAATTTGGATCAATTCCGAGCCAACATTTATTCCCGTACCCATAGATCTAGAAATGGAATCACCAATTTTGGATAGTCACATTCCATTGATGGAAAAAAATGTGAATTTTAATTCTTGGACTTGGACTTAACTCTTGAACCAAAACTGACTCTCAAATCCAAAGTTGATTTTCTCGAGTTAGTATTGGTTCCTGAACCTATCATTCTTGAGTCCAAGTCAATCATTCCACCAAGTCACATTCTTTTGTTGGACATAGGTATAGATCATGATGATTCCGTGATGATTTTTCAAGACTGGTCATGTAAAGGGAGTAAGTTTCACGATAGGATCTTTCATGATCCTATTCATATTGGGGACTGTAAATATGTAAATAGAAAAGAGGTCAATAAAGGTGGGTTTCGTGAACCACCACATTATCTTGATTGGGTAGCAACGCTTGACCCAATCAGACTATCAACAGAACCACCACCTTAAAGTAATATTTTTCTTCCCTTCTTTTTCATACATCTATGCGTTAATTCATACATTGAGGACAATGCATGAGATAGGTGGAGGAGGGTTCTAACATAACTTAGGTTTTTCTTTTATTATTTAAAAAAATTATTATTAACATTTCTTATTTTTAAAAAACTTTTTGAAAATAGAAGCAATATTTTGACATATTTTTTGTAAGAAATTAAGTCAATTTTAAGGAATAAGAGAATAATAATTAGGATTTCTTATACTTGGTCAAAATAAGATTATTTGTTTGATTTCCAAGGTTAGGAAGAAAATTTGAAAAAGTAATTTAGTCTTGATTTTTACTTTGATGATATATGTATGCTTTATATACTTACATACTTAGGGTTCAAAAATAAAGATTCTTATGCCTTATAAAAAAAAAAGAAATATATATATATATAAAAATCCTCTGATTAAGCTGGGCATTTGTGCCTCATAAAGCATAAGTATTCACGCCTAAAAGTTATTCATATAATAAAATTCTTAATTTGTGACCTTATTTACTCGAGTTCATAAGTCCTTGGGGTGTTTTCTCACCCGGTGCCCTAAGACCGTTTGGTTTAGGAGTCACCAATTATAGGCTCGTTACATGGGCAGATTAGAAAGCCTAATAGAAGTAAGAAATAATGTCACCTAAAATTAAAAAATAAAAATATATATATAATGAGGCATAAGAGTTAGAGTTAAAGAACCCCGAGTCAAAACTTCACGGTCACAAAGGTGCATATAACTTTAGGGTAAAAATAATAGACTAGATGAGAAATACAGTTTGACTCCATGCCTTGATTGATAACAAGTTTTTGAATAAAGATTAAGCTTAAGAATGAAAAATTCAGTTTTTCTATAATTTATAGATTACATAATTCTTACAATAATACTTCAAATATTTTTTCTTTCAAAATTTGTTTTCAAAATACTAACACTTTGCTTCTCTTTCTTTATGGATTTTGTGGGTGTAATCCACTAAAAACCCTCATGAGACAAAACTCGTCCTCTAGAGGGAACCTAGAGGTTTAACGACTTGTTGCACATACTCAGTGCAGTCGCGTGACCTGCAAAAGTGGTCTAATAATATTTGGTTTAGTTTTGTTGTTTTGCTCGAGGACGAGCAAAAGATAGATATGGGTGTATAATCGATCGCTGATACTGCATTTTTATTGTGACATTCTCATATCTATTATATAATAAATTCTGTTTTTAACCTATTTATTGTCTAATTTATATGCAGGCCCATTACTAAAGGAGGGGAGAAAAACGAGCCCAAAAGCCTATCAAAATTCTGATTTAATTCAGAATTAATTCAAATCAAAGATCTTGGCAAATCAGAGAAGATAAAACCAGTTGAATAGCGGTTAAAATAAGATCTTTACAAATCAATTGGTTAAAACTGAGATCAAAGGAGGTTTCATCAAATTCAGGACCCAAAACTGCAAATCTAGCGAGAGATAAAACCATATCGCGAAACCAGGGAGTACCACCCCTCGGGTGTGGCCCCTGCCACACCCAGGCCACGGAAACGCGGCCAAAGTCGCGTTTTCGCGGCTTTGTTGGATTTGTTGGGGGAGCGTTTGCTCCTCATCTTCGTACGCTCTCCCCCGTATGGTTTTTGCCTATAAATAAGCGATCAAGTAGAGATAGATTCTTAGGCCAGTTTTTCATTCTTTTTTGTGTAAGTTTTTATTTTTTCTTTTATGTAATTTTTACTTTTCTTTATGTAACTGAGAGGAGAGACGAGTTTCATGCAGGAATGAGAACAAGTTTGTACTGAGAGTGACACCGGTGTAAGTAAATCTTTTCTTTCATTATTATTTAAATCAAATCGAAGTTTCTTTTTCTTATTTACTCTTGTTTTCGTTTGCTTTCCTCTGATGTGTTGCAATCCAAGTGAATCCAATAGCCTCGAGACTGCTTTGCCATTGCAGGTGCCCTTGATGGCCTATGGTGATGAACCATTCTTTTGTTAGTTTAGCTTGCCCTTTTATTCATAGTGTAGATCGGGAATGGGGAAGATCCTACACGCCATGCTTGATCACCTTCGAAGACTAGGTAAGTCGTAGCTACGGATCCAAGGTATATGAGCACTGAAGAGATAAGTAATTTTTAGTTTCTTTATTTTAATTCTTTAATTTAGATCACCACAATCTCCAAACTCTTTTATCACTCTTTTTAATTTCTTTGTATAAATCCATTTTCCATTTTCTCCACCTTCTCAATCTACCACTTTCTTCTTAACTTAACTGTAACTTACTCTTCTTTTTCTTTTCAAGAACTAAAAGAAGATATTTAACCATTCTTTGTAACCTAAAACAGAACTTACTAAAAAAGCTTCCATCGCTAGTCCCACCTTGTGGATCACGACCCGCATAGCCACTTGCTATAGCGGTAGCATTGAGAATTTGCACACTCTATTCTTAAAGTTTTGAAATTTTGTATTCTTGTGTGCAGGTAAAAACTCAATCATATGGTACAATAAATATCAATCAACATATTACAAGTATCATGATGACATGCAATACCTACTTTAAAAATAATAAGATCAATCTGTTATAATATCATATGTCACGTCATGAGCACAACCAGGTGTCTATTATAACATCATGTGTCAGACGCCTATCATGGAATACACGTATATGACAAGCTAGCACACATCAGCTACGTTGTACCATGTCGTCAGTTATTATTAATTATGTCAGCGAACACCAATTGTCACATGCAGTAGACGCATCTCATACTACGTCTACCACATGTGCCAATCGAGATCTTATGCTATTAAACTGATCGGTTGGAAAACATTCTGTTTTAAGTGGGTCATATATATACTCGGGATCACGGCCCAGACTCTTGACGCTGAACTAGGCCTTACCGCTAGGTAATCAAGTAACTTGTATTAACAGGAGGCAAGAACAGGACGAGGTGTCAGTCACCACACGGGAACCCTGCATGGAACCCTCTTCGGCTGCACAACATATATTCTAGGTCCACACAAAATACAGACGTTGTCTCCTCCATTAATTTTTCCAGTCTCGATGTAAGTTGTTTAATATCATGTTACTAGTTTATTAAGATTGACTAATGCATAGTACCTAAATCACTGAGATAACTCAGTGATAGTCACGATAACGTCAACAGCGTGATCAGGATACCAATATAAAAGGATGTGTAACAAGTATAATAGGAAAGTGTTGTTACCGTGTAACAATATTTTTCCAGTAACTATGATAACATGGCCAATATAGTCATCAGGTAGATGTCAAGTATAATCAGTCAAGTCTTCCAGTGATATCAAGATATTGTTTAGAATTATATGTCCGATTCTTTTCTGACATTTCCCTACTTATGATTATTTCAGTATTTTCTAAAGATAACAAGCAATAGGTCAAACAATGTAATTCTAAGAAATTTGCAATCATTTACTTAAAACATTTTATAGAAATGTCCGTCACAGAGTAAATAATTTTAGAACAAACTATTTAACCATTCCATAAAAGAATTCAATCAGGAAAAATACGTAATACTGGATGTCAGTTTATTAAATAAGCTATATAAATAATTAAACATGAAATAAATCATGATTTGCTGAAAAAGCGATAAAACAGCCAAAATAATATTTAAAATTTACAATATGCCTTGTTCCTGAAATTCTGCTTTTTATAGTTACAAATTATCTTTTCTGAATAACAATTATTTAAATGATTTCTAACAATTTAAACTTTGAAATTAGAAATAATCCATTTAAACATGTAAATATCCACACGATCGGATGCAAGTATAAATTGATGATCCAAAACATAGTATTCACACAGGAATGATTTATAAAAATTTATAATTTCGTAATGACTAAATTTATTGAGTAATTTAAATTACCGAGCATTAAATAAGTGATTACGAATCGTTTCAATAAACGATAAATAAGTATTAAACAAGAATAAACACTTACTAAACAATTCATTTGTGTAGGACATACGTGAGCATGAAACAGTGATTCACCATAATTAACCATGAGCATTAATTTAAATATCAATTAACATTTATTTAGAGAGCGAAATTCAAAATATTCACATGAAATGACGTAATAAAACGCATGAATAAAATAACTAAATCAAGTAAACACTCTGTGAGTATGTCGTGGTTGCGTAGATCTGGTCTTCACGGTTCTAACACCTCCAAAATGGTCTGAATCGGAGATCGAACTGCTGAGATACAGTCCAAACACGAACCCAATGCTTATCAGGCCTGGATCTTCCTAACGGGGATGGATCTCAATGGAACTAGGTTGGATCTGCACTAGAATAAAACTAATAACTAAACCCATAACTTAAGTGATTGGGTTCAGGTTTGTGGCACTATCGGGTTGGTTTTGAATGTGTAGATCCAAGAGAAAAAAAACAGAGAGAAGAAAGAAAGAAAGAAGAGAGAGAATGAGGGAATTAGCCGGGGGGCGGAGGCATGGCAGCGCCGCCGGGGGCATGGCCACGGAGCGCGGATGCTGTCGGCTGTCCTGGCCAGGCGGCAGTGCCAGGTCACTGGCGCGGCTAGAGAGAGGAATGAGAGAGAGAAAGAAAGAGAGGGCATGAGAGGGAGAGTGCGGGAGGGAGAAAGCGCTCACCTAGGGGCGTTGGCCGCAACGGCGAAGCGACGGCCAGAGGCAGAGCTCGGTGTGGGCTCTGGCGGAGGAGGAAGAGGATGGTGAGGTATGTAGGTGACAGAGAGCAATGAGGCAGGTGATGGAGCTCGCGGCACGGCGTAGGTCTCATTGCCGGTGAAGAAGAAGGCGATGGGTGGCTTTCATGGAGGGAGGAAGATAGAGATGAGGAGGATGATGATGACGTGAGGTTTGCGGAGGCATGCGATGGGGCTCGACAAGGGAAGAGAGAGCACGGGCAATCGGGGTTCTCAGTAAGGAGGGTAGGAGGAAAACAGGGGTCGTGCGGTGATAAGTTCGGGGGTGTTGCTCGGCTGTGAGGGAAGCTCTGGTGACATAGAGGTGGAGATGAAGAAGGGGATAGAGCCATGGTGGGTGTATGAGGCTCGCCAAAGGCGAGGCGGCCATGAAGCACGGGGGAGAGCTCAGTCATAGAGGAGCTTATGCGGAGGTGGCATGTGTAGACGGAGCTCGCGGCAACCAAGCGAGGAGGTGGATGGGTCCTCGGGGCCGTGGGTTGACAGAGAAGATGAAGGAGAAGAAGTAGATGAGGACGACATGTGGTTGGCGGCAGGGGAAGAAGGAGATGGTTAGGGTTATATTGATAGGTTTAGGATTAGGATATAGATTAGTTAGGATTTTTATTGGGTTGTTAGGATTAGGATTTGAATGGTTTGGCTAGTGGGTTGGTTATTGGGCTTAGGGAATAGAAAAGGAAAAAGAAAAAGAATAGAAAAGAGGAATAAGATTGGGCTTGGATTTGAGCCAAAGAAAAATAAAGGAAAAAAATAGAAAAATAGGAGAAGATGAGTGGGCTTAGCCATAATAATACATATTCAAAATAAATAATAATAATAACAGTATCAACAATAATAATCAATGACTACATATCAATAACTTAAAATAATTAATAATAGAGATTCTTCACAATTAGTGATGATAACCCACATAAAATAATATTAATAACAATGATAATAATATTGATAATAATATGTAATATATACATATATTTACATACATACTCATACTTACATGAACACAGATCATGAACACAAGTCTAATATATATGTATATACATATATTTGTGCACATATACAAAATAGGCTAATCAATAATAATAATGATAAGTAATCCAAATAAATTAATAAGGATAGAAATAAAGTATTATCAGCTAGGGATATTACAGAGATGGTGGAACACAACCCATTATCTATTTCTCCATTCAACAAAACCCTAGTTAAAAAAAAAAATCAGTCGTCATCTTCCTCCTTCCCTCTCTCCACCCTCTGTGTTCGTACCTACACCCAACACCACAACTCTCACTTCCTCGTCTTCATTCCCTCGTCACCAAATCCCCTCCACCTCGGCCTCTCTTCCTTGCGCTCGATCGCGAGCCCAGAACTGTGTCAGCATCGCCCGAACACCCCCTCTCTTCACCGACTTATCACCAGCACCAGTGCCAGCGTCTGCACCAATTGTCCAGCACCAAGCATTGCCAACGCCAACCATCGCTTGCAGCATCTTCCCTTGATGTCATCAACAGAAACAACAGCCTCTTCATCTTCTTCTGTTGCTCCTGCCTGTGTCCAAGCACCCACGGCTAGGCCCAATCCTGCGCCCAGCCCCCGCTTGCGCGTGCCCAGGTCCCAACATGCAAACTGGTTGAAGAATGCGTCGGTCACGTCATGAAAGCTCCGGAGTGAGTTCCTCGGGAGCGAGTAAAACCGGTGGTAGGCAACTCCCTTGAGGCTGGACGGGAATTCTCGGCATAAGAGAAGATCATCGTGAGCGTAGACCGTCATTTTATCTTGATACTGGCGTAGATGTAGGAGGGGGTCGGAGGTTCCCGAGTAGTGGTCGAAGGTCAGCATCACGAACTTCTTCGGGAAGAGCGTGGTGATTTTCTTCGACAGTAGTGAGTCGGAGGGTCTCAGCCTGCTGTACTCCATTCCCTTCAGAAACTGCTGGCTCGCTTGGTTGAGCCGCTCCTGGACCAGGTCCGCAATGTCCTCTATACGAGGGAACTTCGAGATTCAGGAACATTCTGAGTTCCCGGAGTCTGTATCATCTTTGTGGGTCTCCGATTGGTTGCACCTCGAGCTTCCAGAGGAGTGCGCGAATCCCCAGTATGTGGTGGTAGTGAGGGAGTCCGCCCGTTTCTTCCCGTAGTAGGGAAGATTGCGACTTGCGCTGCATCCCAATTTGTTTGAGCAGTCGTGTCTGGACGCGAGCTGCCGCTTCTTTTTCACGAGCAACCACTTCGTGAAGCCAGATCATCTTCGTTTACTGGCTCACCATCTTCCTCCGCATAGTGGAAAGCATCTGGAGGAGTTGTTCGCCGTTGAGCTGGGGCTCGAGTTCCGCGGCCTGCATCTGGAGTGGCAAAACGGTGTTGAAATGAGAATCTTCGGCGTCGAAAATATGGACGTCGGATAGGTTGGGCCGACGGTCCGCTGGCTCGGTCGCTTCGATAGTTTTCCCCTTTTCTTTTGGATCGGCGGGGGCGGGACTGCAATCTGGGTGACACTTCCTTGAGGGAGCCATATCGGTCATGCGAGGTTGTTTAGAGGAAGGGGTAGGGTGTTGGATAACGAGAGATCTTAAGAGTATGGCCTCAAATATCTCAATGAAAACACCAAATGTTATGGGTAAATTTCTAAGGAATCAATCCACGCACCAAAATAATAGAGTGGGTATAATCAAATCACATAAAGCATCGCAAATACACAGCTTACGTGAAAACCTAAAAGGGAAAATCAGAGAGAGGAGAATTCCATTATAACAATGGTGATTACAAGTGGGCTTCCTCGTGTGTAAGGGTTTCTGGATTAAAAATGATGATCCTCTTCCACGTTGGGAGGGATCTGTTATTTATACAGGTCATATCAACAAGATAAGGTTGGGGAGTCCCGCTCAGTTTTAATACTTAAGTTCATTATCTTGATGGCATTTGGTCTAAATATCCTGATTTGAATTGAGATAGGGGAGAGTCCATCTCTATCTGGTGGTCTGTGCCTTGCTAAAGATAGGGATGAACTTTTCCCAAGAACTAACTGCCTCGTTTGGATGATGATTAGGCTTAAAGATAAATATCTTCCGCAACCGATTTTATCTCTTCTTCTAATTACCCGACCCATTTGAAATTCAAATTAGGTGGAATCTGGATTAGATGTTCTGAAAGTGGCCACGCGTCACGTATTCCTTGGGGGCTGGATAAACACGCGTCACAATCTCAGACGGGTCAGAAAATGACCACTACATATATTTCCTAGGAACTATAGAAACAAAATCTGAATATATAAATTACAAAAGAAGATATAGACAGTTAAACTGGAAAAGGCCAAAATCAACCAACTCGACAGAAGTTTATAAATCATGTGCAGCAATGCATTCTTCACAATCAGTGTTTGTCTGTCTATTAAAAAAAATATTGCTGAAAAATTGCATACTGATACAGGAAATAGAATATGTCATCTTAAATGATCAAGCCACATTCCGCACAAATAAGTTAAAGCAACAAGTGCAGAAAATCAGATATATGCAAAAGTAAATTTTGATTATTTGAGAAGCTAAACCTGATAAGCGGGAAGATTCTAGTAAATACAACAAAGGCACACATCCTATGTTAGATGCTCTATGTGTTCATTATAAACCCTACATTGACAAAATGCTATATTAGAAAGTTAATTCTCATAAAAGTACTAAATTAAAATATCATTCTTTATGAAAGAAAAAAAATTACCTTTCGCGACATTTCACATTGTAATCTTCATCGGACAAAGAAAAAAATTCTACTAGTAGAACTCATCACGCCAGTCCAAATCTCTGACTGGAGTTCACAGGAGAGGTTGTATAACTTGACCCAGCAGTCGCCACCTAGCAAATGGTGGGTTTCTACAAAAAAATTTGCCAATAGTTACCCTCAAGACAGTTCCCACACAGGGAAATGAGTACAATGTCTCCCTTGACAAAAGGAATGGTTCAGGATGTAAAGGAGATGGCTTTTCTTCTTCAGTGTCTAGGCTGTGTTCAGAGAAGAAATGAAGAATTGTTATCTATGGCACCCCCAAAAAGTTTAAAGCGATAGGAAGAAGATAAGAACGAAATACTAAGAAAAGCGGGGACGGATTTATGTCTAATGACTTCGTTTGGCCATTTTGCCAGTAGCCAAGTGAGAAGAGGAAAGAAGATGGAAAAAAGAATGATAAGCTACAATGAAGAGGAGGAAGAAGAGGAAAACAAGAGGGAAAATAGGCAAGATAGGAGGAGAAAATTAAGAAAAGGATCAGTAGAAAGCAGGAAAAGAATCAAAGGAAAAAAGACTATAAGAAGAAGATGGATGATCGTTTAAACATTCTGTTTTTTGTGTTTCATATTACTGTTAAATACAGTCATTCATCAGTTATTCACTTGTTACATTTAGATGCTTGATTCAGTTTACTTTTTCCAAACTACTTGCATATGTAGTTAAATCAGTTCCGTAACAAGCTCATTTGCTTTGACCTTCAGAGAGCTGAGGAATTACCAAAATGGCCATATCTTACTGGAATCTGGGGCTCTATATTCAGCACCAAATACCTAAATAACTATAATGCATGAATTCTGGGGATTTATGTTCAACACACCCACACGCCAAAACCTCCCCCTCCCCTGAGATTGATGTCTTATTCAGCAAACACAAAAACCTAATCTAAAATAAAAAAAGGGTAAATTGAAGAAACCCCCCTGCACTATCATGGTGTCGTAGAAAACCCCCGATACTATTGAAATGAGTAGAACCCCAACCCCCCCCCCCCCCCCCCCCCCCCCCCGGGGCACTATTAAATTCAGCAGGAAGCACCTATGTACTATTGTAGGATTCGACAATAAATTCTTCCATTCTATTGAAATTAATGAAGAACACATTTGTACTAACTAAGATATAGTAGAAGTTTGCCGTCCATTATCTTAAATTTGATAGAAATTGTAAAATATTGCAATAGTACAAGGGTGTTTTTACTGAATTTAATAGTCCGGGGGTTCTACTAGTTTCAATAGTACATGGGTGTTTTCTACGAGACCATGATAGCGCGCGCAGGGGTTGGGGGGGTGGCGGGGGGTGTCGTCTGCAATTTACCCTAATAAAACACTGATATGCCTATTAGCTTAAATAAACTATAAGGTGCCTTATTAATTACACAATGAGCTAACATAAAAGGGAAAATACCAGCAATGTCAGTTACTACACTAATTCTAGACTATGTAAATCACCAATCCCACCACTGATCATATTATGCTTTCTTATGAACATATGGAAGAAAATATTGTCGGTTGAGATTTACTAGATCAATAAAATCAAGAGCTTGAGAAATAATTAAGGACTGCGCAGCGTGGGTTCATATACTAGATAAGAGGCTAATGGTGATAATCTGTAATCTGTTAGATTTGTAGTGAGGACTGTTAAGAAATCACACTAAATTAGTCTTGTAGCTGAAGATGTAATTTGAAGGGAAATAAAAGACAAGGTAAACTTGAAAGAACCAAAAGTAACAATAATAGTAGTAATTACTTTGTCTGAAAAGCTATAGGAAGGGCATCATTCTGTCCCATATAAAAAACACCCATTCGCCTTCAGAAGATTCATGCACATGAAGAACCTGTGTTATAACCAAGAAAAAAAAGTGTCTTTTAATTTATGTTCACCACTTGCCAGAGAATGGGTAGTACTAGCATATTTAGAAGAATTGCTTACCTTGCATATCATATCGCAAACTTTACCGATCTCAGTGTTCCTTAGCAAAGATAGACTCGTCATCATACCTCAACAACCAAAATCAGTGATTAGAACGAGCATGTCGCAAAATAGAAGAAATGAGAGGATAAAATACTAGCAACTTAATTATATCATTAGACAAAATCATGTTTTTTGGTCTCAAATAAAGACAAAATATTCGACAATGATACTATGACCTCGAGGACATCAACTAGACCTGATCTTAGACAGTTTTGTAAATATATGCATAATTGATTGAGGAAGGGGCTGTCTCTTTAGAAAAAGTGACTAGAGGAAAAGGATGGTGCAGCTGTTGACGCCCCACCACTTGGTACTAGTAGTCCTCATTTTAGTTGTTATCTTCTAGTTCTTGCACTGTATGATAATAGAAAGGGATAAAGCAACGGAAAATAACTAAATAAACCTTGCTAAAAATAGTATGGTATGCATGAATCAAAATTGTTTCTTGCGAGAGATAATTGGAAGAAATTTGCTTTTTTGTTCCTTTTGGAGGAATAAACAGAACATGTCCAAAATAGAGCTGAAAATCAAACAAAATGTTAACAGTGCACCATGATGTCTAAAGTATTTGATGTAACTTCCCATAGTGCATCCATATAGTGTGCAATAGAAAGGAACTGATTAAGATTTTTGCAGCATGTCTACCTGCATCATCCGACTGTTCAGGCAACAGTGTCCTTAGCTGCGCTAATAATTCACTGGCACGATCAGTAGCCTGGTAACTTGCAGAAGTTTGATATAGATTAAACCCCATATTAATCTCCGATCAAACAATGCAAATGAAGAGAATCTCTTTTGAAAATAAAATAGACATCCCCATTGTGAATCTTCATCTGACAAAGAAATGCTTCCAAGGTTTGAGATTTTGTAACCAGCCATGATGACCAGGAAAGGTCATATCAACTAGAGTTAACGAAAAGTTCAAAGGAAAGATTCAAGCATCATGTGACTTAATTATAGTTGTGACTGTGAAATGGCAAAGAAAGTCTATCTACATGAAAATGTATGAATATTCTGTTGACCCAGAGGCCCATCACTCTAGTTTGATGATGATTAACTCATGTAGTTATAGTTTACTAATAATCTTGTGTTTAAATAGTTTCAATGATTGACCAAGATATTAGTAGGTGTTTGGCTTCAACAAAGGAGTTTTGAAGCTAACACATGGTGATTCAAGAGCTCGCGAATCAAGATCGCATCTAGCGCTCGGTTGGAGTCAAGCTCGTTGGAGCGTGTTTGGATCAAGTCGACTTGGAGAAGAAGTTCTACAAGAAAACCTCGGTTTGTTTAGTTTAGTATGTTTAGATCTTGTGTAAAGATAGATAGTATCGATATGCTCAAGTTCATATACACACAAGTTTAGAGTTTATTGGTTTTTGTTTTTGGTTTAACCGGTTTTGAATTTCATGTCAAAAACATAGATATAATATCTTTCATGTATATTGGATTCTATCCATATACAATATGCTTCAATATTGTTTCAATATCATGTTTTTGTATTTATACAAGTTTTGGAGAAAACGGTTTTCCATTTCAAAAATCTAAGTTTTGGAAAATACTGATTTTGTATTTAAGCCAAATTCAATATCACAAAAATGGTTTAAATAGTTTATAATATATGTTGAATTTTGGTCACACATATTTGTTATTCAAAGATCTAATAAGAACTTATTTTTATGAAATTTATGAGATTTTATGAGATTTTATTGAAGGTAAAAAGATCAAGCTTTAATCCCTTAAAAATTTGTGACCTGGCCTTCTGCCGGTCGACCGGATGGTCGACCGAGGCAGAAGTCGGTCTACCGATCCGATCGACCGATGTGCACAAACGTGCACAGGCCATTTGGCTGGAGGGCCGGTCGACCGACCAGGTCGACTGCCAAAGAGCTCTGTTCTCTGGATCTGGCCCCGGTCGAAACCGGTCGACTGGGCGGTCAACCGACAGCAGAAATTTTCTGTTGTCTTGGCTCAATGGCTAGTTTTTAGATTGGGTTATAAATACCCATCCATTTGGGCTGTTTTGAACAAGAATTTGAAGAGCAAAATTTTCATCTTCTTAAGTGTTTTAGCAACAAGTTTTAAAAGAGTTTTTGGATTAAAAAGGATTTATCTTTATTTGTTTTAAATCAAAGAAAAATAGAGTATTTGGGATATTATTTTTTATCTTCATTTCTATCTTATTCTAGTTGTTTTCTCAAGTATTTTTCTTTGTGTTTTGATTTTCAAACACCATGATTTCTCACACTTAAGCTATCTATCTATCCTATCTATTAGGATCTTGTTTTGGTGAGAAAATTGATTTGTGGTTTGTTGAGACCACCAAGTGTTGTAATCTTTTCTTTGCTTTGAGTATCCCTCTTGAGTAAAAGTGATTGTGGAGGTTGTGTTGGTATCCCTCTAAGTGTAGAGGTGATTGAGGTTAGAGTTTTGACTTTGTGCATATCCCTCTAGTGAGAGGTGATTGTGTTGGCTTTGTGCCTATCCCTCTATTGAGAGGTTGATCTTGTGTGGCTTAGTGTCTTACCTCTTGTGTAGAGGTTGTGATTGTTTGAGAGAAGAGTTGTGTACTCCAAAGTTGTATTACCCAAATTCTCAGTAGAGGTTCCCTGTGTAGGAAGTCCTGTGTGGACGCCTTAGTGGAAATCCTTCTGTGTGAAGGCGGGGACGTAGAGCAGTGGCTCGAACCTCGAAACATATCTTTTTGTTTGCGATTGATCCACTATCTCTTAACTCTCTCTTTTTTATATCTTGCACTGATTTATATTGTTCATATCATATATGATTGGTATTGTTTGTGTGCCTCACTTGTGTTGAACCAAGAGAGCTTTACATAGCACCTCAACTCTTATTTAGAGGAATTGAGAGGAGATAGTCCATAGCCCTTCACCGGGAATTCGGCTACACTCTTTGGTTACACTAAGTGTGTTGCAATTAGTTTTTAATTCCGCATCATTTGTCATTAGATTAACCATACACTTATTCACCCCCCCCTCTAGATGTACTTTCAATTGGTATCAGAGCCTACGCTCCTGATATTAGGTTTAACCACCTAGGAGTGAGATCTGGTTAGCTAATCTATATTTGCATTTGCACACTTATTTGTTTACACATACGCATGGACTTCATGACCCTTCCCATGTATGATACTTCCAACATTGATGTTTGAAAAGTTAAGATGTCCATGTATCCTTAATGGCACTTAAAAACACACTAAGTAAAGAATATCTTTCTATGGTTTCTCATTGTGATTCCGGTTTTGCAGTGTGGAGCATTTTAACCTCTCCCGCGCTACAAACAAAGAAATATGTGGAGGAGGAATCTAGTGGAGATGAGTCCGACCAACCTTGCTACATGGTCCAAGGGAATGACTCCCTTGAGGTAAACTCAGACACCCATCTAGATAATTGTGCTAATTCTTCAAGTGATGATTATGTTGATGCTGATGCATTAAATGAAGAGCTATCTATTATTTGTGAAAACTTGCTTGAAAAATACCAAGTTTTGAAAAAGAAAACATTTAAGATAAAAGAAGAAAATAAGAATTATCTTCTAAGCTTGATATTGTTTTGCAAGAAAGGGTTGAGATTTTAAGTGAAAGGAATTCCTTGAAAACCCAACTTGACCTTGTTTTAAAAGAAAATGAAATTTTGAAAAATAAAATAATTGTAATGATGTTTGAAGAAAAATGAGAATTTGTCTTCAAAACTTGAAATTGTTTTAAAAGAAAATAATTTTTTGAAAAATAAAATTATTTCTATTTCAAAAGATCTAGATTTAGTTTCAAATGAAAATAAATCTTTAAAAAATAATTTGTCTTCACATGTTTGCCATGCTACATAGCTTCACCATCTAGTGTACCTATTGCATGCTCTACCTCTTCTTCTATGATTGAAAATGATATATGTACTTTAAAGAAGAGTGTTGATTGTTTGGGCTCCACTTTGAGCCAATGTGCCATGAATCACACACAGTTGGAATCCATGTTTCACAAGAAACATGCTCCTCCTATGCATGCACACAAACCACGGCAAGCACATGCTTTTCACGTTCATACACATAACACCATGTATGCTCATGTGTACACATGTACACATTGTGGACGTAAGGGCCACCTTGCAAAATTTTGTTATGATAGGATTAATGATTCAAATTTTGCAAGTAAGTTTGTTTGGGTTAGGAAAGGTGCTAACCCTCATGGACCCAATAAGGTATGTGTACCAAAATCCACCCCTATTTTATTTGATGTAGGTGTAGGCTCTCACTTGACGTGAGGGCATTGGTGCCTTAATGGTGGATGCTTTTGTGCTTGATGGACATTACTTTGGATGCATCACCTTCGATGAAGTTTGGTGGGAGGACCACCACGGATTGGAGATCTAGAGATTAGCCCTATTGGTTTTGCTAACTATCTCTAACTCCCATTTAGTTTACATGCTTTCATATTATTGATTTTAGCATGTTTTAGTTTTTCATGATTATTACTAAACGCCATGTTAATTAGACTAGTAATATACATATATAGTCTTTGAGATAGACCCATGTTTATATGGATTATTATTTTTGTGTTCTCACTATAGTTTAACTATTGTGTATATCATAACTCTAAAACATGTGCATTTACATAATGATCATATTAGTTTATGTTTTTTTATGCTTCATGTTTTGATTACTTGTTTAGATGTAGTTTTCATTAAAACTTGTATATATGCTTGTACAACTAATGAGGCACATTTGATTCTTATATGTTTGTGCTTAAATTGATCGTTTGTACCCATTAGATGTACTAGTATCGCCTAGTTTTGATGATTAGTGCATTTTGACTTGTATTCCCTATTTTTCGTACATGTTTTTCATAATAATGTGTTTAGCTTCATGTATATGTTAATTTTGTTTTAAAACTTTAAGATATACATGTATACGCTTGAGTCACTTGCTTTTCTTGCAAATTCTATTATGAACTCATTTATATTTGGGATATGTATATATACTTCTAGTTTAGACAACATACATATGCCTTGAAGTTGGTATTGTTTTGATGAAAATTAAATTTTTTTCATGTTTACAAAGGAACTCCATTGAACTTAAATGTCTTATACCATGATTTTGTTAATTACATGTCTTTCACACTCTATATTTGATGTTTGTTCATGAATTTTTGTTTCATGAGACTATATGGGTTTTATTGCTATTTGAGTGTCGATGATCGTGTGATTTTCATGTTTTCATGGATTCATTTATCTTTTTATTCCTTACTTGAAGGACTTCGTACTAGTTTTCAAGATTATCATTAAACTAGTTGCGTATTTATTCATTTTTGGAAGAGTTTTCAACTATGTTAAAATTATTTTCAAATCCTATTTTTGAAAACCACTTCCTTCAAAGGGCGGCTGGATGGGCGACCATGCCTTGTATGCTCAAATTGAAAATCTATTTAAACATGTGCATGAATAGAGAGGTAGTATGAGTTATACACTTAATCCTTATTATATTTTCAATTGGTATCACAATTGATATTTTTTTACTCATATTTGTATTTTCTATATATGTATGCTTCAAACTACAAATAATATCAATTTCGATTGGTATTTATATTTTCATACATATATATATGTGATTTGATTATGCTTATTACATCTTTGCATCTTAAAGCACAAATTATGTTTATGCTAAGCTTGATTTAGTCCTTAATGTCAATTATTTTTCAATTGGTATCTTATATAAGCTTATGCATTGTTTTTAGTTTTCAAAGGGGGAGAAAATTTCGTGTTTTATCTTTAAATTGGTTTTATTTTCAATTAGTATCTTACTCTCATTCTTTATGATGAAAAATACTTTATTTTGGTATATACTAACATTTTCTATATGGTATCAATAATCTTAAATTGGTATTTGTTGGTCCCGAGATGATGCCAAATGCGGAACTTTTTCTGTTAGCACTTATGGATCTAAAATACCAAATCAACACAAATACTAAACAAGAAGGATTAACGTTAAGCAAATAAATAAACTTGCAAAAAGGAAAGTAAATCTCAAAAAATAGACAAACGCAAACAAGAGAGATTTATCCTGATTCGGTCCTCGTGACCTACATCCAGTCCCCAAGCCACCCGCTTGAGATTTTCTTTTATCCTTGATTTTGTACACCCAAAATCACAACCATGCACACCACTTGACAAATCCCCTTTGCCAAATGTGTACACCTTCTCTTCCACCAAGAGAACACCTTCTCTTCCACCAAGAGAACAAACTTCACCTTGTACAACTGCCTCTACACCAAGAAGCCACCCGTGTACAATGATTGCTTTGAGTATTACAACACTTTTTCTATAAGCCTTGGAATTGTGTATGAATGTGGACAAGGTCTAGTATAGGAGACAAACTTCAGAGGACTTCACAATAGAAATTGACTTTTGGTGAAGAACTGAAGTGGAAAATTCAGTTTTCAGGTTTGGCAGAATTTTTACTTGGAAAACTGAAGATTTGGATTGGTGTTTGACCTTTGGATTAACTACCCTTTATATAGATGAAGACTAGGGTAAGTTAGGGTAGTTACAGGTGCAATTCGAATGTTTGAAACGTTGGAAAACGTTGCACAAAAGACCAGATAACAGAAACCGTCCAACAGTCAGAAACTGCCTATAGTCGACTTGCCTTTTGAGTTAGTCGACTATACAAGGCAAATTCCTACTATTAGTCGACTAGGTTTGACTATAAGTCGACTAGGTCAAGATACGTTTGAGTGACAGTTTTCTGTATAACTGAATCAAGTCGACTGCAACTTCCAATAAGTCGACTGGACCAGTTATTAGTCGACTAGGGGCAAGGGATTAGTCGACTACAAATGCTATTAGTCGACTATATTTGACTGTTAAGTCGACTAATGCACAAACAGAGAGTTGGGTTTCTTTTGGACACAGGATTAGTCGACTAGGAGTTGGGTCAAGTCGACTACACAAGTGATTAGTCGACTTGATATAGGTATTAGTCGACTAATTGACTATGATATGTGTGTGTGTGCATCAAGGCTTTTTACATGCTATTTTATATTTACAAAACACATCACATCAACTCTCTTTGGGCAGACTTGATCATGTAGAACTCTTGATTCGTCGTGTGTTAGAGCTCCAAATGAAATGCTTCACAAAAGTCTTCATCGAAACAAGTTCCAACATTCTCCCCCTTTTTGATGATGACGCTTTGTGTGCACAAGTGCTCCCCCTGCAGAAAATATGTTACATTTTCCTCCCCCTGCAGAAATTGGGTTATAACAAATATAGAAATACTTTGTTCTCCCCCTGTAACAAATATATCATTAAATATATATATATATATATATATATGTTCTTATCAACTTTTATATAGTAACTGCAAGATAAACGTTAGATGGTACCAAACATAAAAGAACATATTAACCTTTAGGAGTCCAAATCCATTTAGAATTTGGTTTCCACCTGTTAGTATATACATAATTGCAAGAATTACATATATCATGAATGTATGATGCAATATATGTATTTTTATCATGAATACTTAAATTCTTAGGAATCCATATAAACTTATTTTTCTTAGACTTTCTTTTTACAAAAGAATCATATGGATTAAACAATATGAAGATTTTTCAACAAAACCAATACCATAACTATTATGTGACAACTTCTGAAAAGATAATAAATCATTCAATTTTTCTTTCCTTGATTGAACTTGGTCACATTTTGCAAAATATCTTCATATTTCTTTTTGAAAACTGAAATATCTTTTTCTAAATATAAATCCTTTTATTCAAAGATTCAGTTTCCTTTTTAAGAAAAATGTTCTCTTTTATAAACTTCTCATTATCATTTTTCAAAGATGATATGACTTTATCAAACTCATCTTGTTGAGAATTTATAGAAGATACTTGTAAAGCATAACATGAATTTTCATTTAAAAGTTTTTCATTTTCTTTTGACAAAACTTTATTTTTCAGTTTTTCATTTTTCAGATCATTAAATAATTCATGAAATGCATCAGAAAGTTCAGTAAATGATACCTCTTCATCTTCTATGACCATGTAACATAGGTTGACACGTTCAGCGGATTCTTCTTCATCAGAAGATGAGGAATCACTGTTCTCTTATGAGGCTTCATAGTTTTTCTTCTTTCTGAATTTTTTGCTCATGTATTTGCCTTTATTCTTGAGCAATGGGCAATCCATCTTCATATGACCTGGTTTATCACAATTAAAACATTTGAATTTACCTTGCTTTAGAAATCTCCTGAATTTCTTTGAAAGCATTGCCATCTCCTCTTCATCGTCATTTGAATCGTCCGTGTCGGAGGATGCATGGAAGGCAATTTCTTTCTTCTTTGAGTGGTGTTGTCGTTCCTCCTTCTTTCTTTCTTCCAATTGCACTTCATATGCCATTAGATTACCGACTAGGTTTTCTAACGACAAAGTTGAGAGATCATTGGCTTCTTCAATTGCGGTTGTCTTCTTCTCCCATTCTGATGTAAGTGCACGAAGGATCTTACGAACACTTTCAACTTGGTGTAGTCCTTTCCAAGGGATGCTAAGGAATTGGTAATGTCGGTGAATCTTGTTACCATTTCGGATATAATTTCATTCTCCTCCATTTTGAATAATTCAAACCTGTGGACAAGAACAGATATCTTAGATTCTTTAACTTTACTTGTGCCTTCGTGTGTTACCTGAAGAGTATGCCATATTTGATGTGCAGAAGTGGCTGTTGACACACGGTTGAACTCTTCTTTGGTTAGGGCACAGAACAAGGCATTCATTGCTTTGGCGTCAAGGTTCGCATTCTTCTTTTGATCCTCACTCCAAGCGTTGTAGTTGGTTGTTGGCTTGGTGTACGATGCTTCAACAATGTTCCAAAGTTCGTAGTTCAGCGATTGCAAGTAGATCTTCATTCTACACTTCCAATAGTTGTAGTTGGATCCGTCAAATAGCGGTGGACGTTGTGTAGAATGTCCTTCCTTGAATTGGGATGATGAAAACTCCGTTGCCATCCTTGTTGTTGACTATTGTGAGACCCGCTCTGATACCAATTGTTGGTCCCGAGATGATGCCAAATGCGGAACTTTTTCTGTTAGCACTTATGGATCTAAAATACCAAATCAACACAAATACTAAACAAGAAGGATTAACGTTAAGCAAATAAATAAACTTGCAAAAAGGAAAGTAAATCTCAGAAAATAGACAAACGCAAACAAGAGAGATTTATCCTGGTTCGGTCCTCGTGACCTACATCCAGTCCCCAAGCCACCCGCTTGAGATTTTCCTTTATCCTTAATTTTGTACACCCAAAATCACAACCATGCACACCACTTGACAAATCCCCTTTGCCAAATGTGTACACCTTCTCTTCCACCAAGAGAACACCTTCTCTTCCACCAAGAGAACAAACTTCACCTTGTACAACTGCCTCTACACCAAGAAGCCACCCGTGTACAATGATTGCTTTGAGTATTACAACACTTTTCCTATAAGCCTTGGTATTGTGTATGAACGTTGACAAGGTCTAGTATAGGAGACAAACTTCAGAGGACTTCACAATGGAAATTGACTTTTGGTGAAGAACTGAAGTGGAAAATTCAGTTTTCAGGTTTGGCAGAATTTTTACTTGAAAAACTGAAGATTTAGATTGGTGTTTGGCCTTTGGATTAACTTCCCTTTATATAGATGAAGACTAGGGTAAGTTAGGGTAGTTACAGGTGCAATTCGAATGTTTGAAACGTTGGAAAACGTTGCACAAAAGACCAGATAACAGAAACCGTCCAACAGTCAGAAACTGCCTATAGTCGACTTGCCTTTTGAGTTAGTCGACTATACAAGGCAAATTTCCTACTATTAGTCGACTAGGTTTGACTATAAGTCGACTAGGTCAAGATACGTTTGAGTGACAGTTTTCTGTATAACTGAATCAAGTCGACTACAACTTCCAATAAGTCGACTGGACCAGTTATTAGTCGACTAGGGGTAAGGGATTAGTCGACTACAAATGCTATTAGTCGACTATGTTTGACTGTTAAGTCGACTAATGCACAAACAGAGAGTTGGGTTTCTTTTGGACACAAGATTAGTCGACTAGGAGTTGGGTCAAGTCGACTACACAAGTGATTAGTCGACTTGATATAGGTATTAGTCGACTAATTGACTATGATATGTGTGTGTGCATCAAGGCTTTTTACATGCTATTTTATATTTACAAAACACATCACATCAACTCTCTTTGGGCAGACTTGATCATGTAGAACTCTTGATTCGTCGTGTGTTAGAGCTCCAAATGAAATGCTTCACAAAAGTCTTCATCGAAACAAGTTCCAACAGTATTATTCTCAATTTGGTATTTTATTATAAAATGAGTGTATTTCTAAAGAAATATGGTTTGTATTTTCAATTGGTTTTTACTTTCAATTGGTATCAATATCTATAATATATATTTCAATTGGTATCAAAAACATACAATGTTTCATTTTATATTGGTATCAAAAACATATAATGTTTCATTTTCTATTGGTATCAAAAATTTACAAGATATTTTCAATTGGTATCTTTTGGTATCTTAAAATTTTTGTTTATTTTCAATTGGTATCATAAATTGGTATCATAATGTTTCGATATATACCTTTATCATAAATTGGTATATTTTTCAATTAGTATTGTTTTGGTATATATTGCCTATATGCAAGGGAAGCTTAACATCTTCTCTATATATAGATTCATGTTGAGTGTATCTCATATTGAGGAGCTTGACCTCTCTTCTCTATGTCTTACACGTGTGTAGGAGGAGCTTCACATCTTCTTTTATACATTGTATATTATGCGTTATGTGATTAGGGTTTAGTCATCTCTTCTTCATATAATGCATGTATACAGGGGGAGTTGACTTTACGTCTCTCCTCTTCATGAATGTATATTGCATATATATCTTTATTGTTTGATTTATTTTCGCCCCTTTGTTGATGATTTGACAAAAAGGGAGAGAAATTTTGGAGTTTTATATATGCATGATTATGCATATTTATTTCATTCCTTGTTTTATATAAGGAGAGAAGAATTTTGAGAGTTTTATATATGCATGTTTATTTTCTTATTTAATGCATATATGTGTTATTTGGTTTATACATTCATTGAATATCTTTACTGTTTATTGTTATGCATAAGTTAAGGGGGAGCTTCTATGAAGCTTAACTTTAATCCATGCATATATAACTCCATGAGTTTTGTCATCATCAAAAAAGGGGAGATTGTTGGCCCAGAGGCCCATCACTCTAGTTTTGATGATGATTAACTCATGTAGTTATAGTTTACTAATAATCTTGTGTTTAAATAGTTTCAGTGATCGACCAAGATATTAGTAGGTGTTTGGCTTCAATAAAGGAGTTTTGAAGCTAACACATGGTGATTCAAGAGCTCACGCATCAAGATCGCATCTAGCGGTTGGAGTCAAGCTCGTTGGATCGAGTTTGGATCGAGTCGACTTGGAGAAGGAGTTCTACAAGAAGACCTCGGTTTGTTTAGTTTAGTATATTTAGATCTTGTGTAAAGATAGATAGTATTGATATGCTCAAGTTCATATACACACACAAGTTTAGAGTTTATTGGTTTTGTTTTTGGTTTAACCGATTTTGGATTTCATGTCAAAAATATAGATATAATATCTTTCATGTATATTGGATTCTATCCATATACAATATGCTTCAATATTGTTTCAATATCATGTTTTTGTATTTATAAAGTTTTGGAAAAAAACGGTTTTCCATTTCAAAAATCCAAGTTTTGGAAAATATCAATTTTGTGTTTAAGCCAAATTTCAATATCACAAAAATGGTTCAAATAGTTTATAATATGTGTTGAATTTTGGTCACACATATTTGTTATCAAAATCTAATAAAAACTTATTTTTGTGAAATTTATGAGATTTTATGGGATTTTATTGAAGGTAAAATGACCAAGCTTTAATCCCCTAAAAATTTGTGACCTGGCCTTCTGCCGGTTGACCGGACGGTCGACCGAGGCAGAAGTCGGTCGACCGGTCTGGTCGACTGATGTGCATAAATATGAACAGGCCATTTGGCTGGAGGGGCCGTCGACCCAGAGAGCTCTGCTCTCTGGATCTGACCCCGGTCGACCGACAGCAGAAATTTCTACTGTCTTGGCGCAACGGCTAGTTTTTGAATTGGGTTATAAATACATATCCCTTTGGGCTGTTTTGAACAAGAATTTGAAGAGCAAAAATTTTCATCTTCTTAAGTGTTTTAGCAACAAGTTTTAAAAGAGTTTTTGGGTTAAAAAGGATTTATCTTTATATGTTTTCAAGGTTGAAAAAATTAAAGAAAAATAGAGTATTTAGGGTATTATTTTTTATCTTCATTTCTATCTTATTCTAGTTGTTTTTCCAAGTATTTTTCTTTGTGTTTTGATTTCCAAACACCTTGATTTCTCACACTTGAGCTATCTATCTATCCTATCTATTAGGATCTTATTTTGGTAAGAAAATTGGTTTGTGATTTGTTGAGACCACCAAGTGTTGTAATCTTTTCTTTGCTTTGAGTATCCCTCTTGAATAGAGGTGATTGTGGAGGTTGTGTTAGTATCCCTCTAAGTGTAGAGGTGATTGAGGTTGGAGTTTTGGCTTTGTGCCTATCCCCCTAGTGAGAGGTGATTGTGTTGGCTTTGAGCCTATCCCTCTATTGAGAGGTTGATCTTGTGTGGCTTAGTGCCTTACCTCTTATGTAGAGGTTGTGATTATTTGAGAGAGGAGTTGTGTACTCCAAAGTTGTATTATTCAAATTCTCAGTGGAAGTTCTATATGTGGGAAGTCCTGCGTGGACGCCTTAGTGGAAATCCTTCTGTGTGAAGGCGGGGACGCAAAGCAGTGGCTCAAACCTCGAAACATATCTTTATGTTTGCGATTGATCCACTATCTCTTAACTCTTTCTCTCTTCTATATCTTGCATTGATTCATATTGTTCATATCATATATACTTGGTATTGTTTGTGTGCCTCACTTGTGTTGAACCAAGAGAGCTTTACATAGCACCTCAACTCTTATTTAGAGGAATTGAGAGGAGATAGCCCAGAGCCCTTCACCGGGAATTCGGCTACACTCTTTGGTTACACTAAGTGTGTTGCAATTAGTTTTAATTTCGCATCATTTGTCGTTAGATTAGCCATACACCTATTCACCCCCCCCCCTCCCCCTCTAGGTGTAGTTTCATATTCCAAAATGACATATCCCTCACGAAAACAAAAACAAGAAAGCTAATCAAGCACAAGATAACCAGAACATACATTGGCGTACAATTTTGAATCTAAATAATATTCTATGGAAAATAACATTATAATGATTAATAGCTGTGTCATTAATTTCACAAAATTTCCTTTAAAGCCTCTTTTTTTAAACATTGGAGCTCGCTGCTAAGTTTCTTCTGCTCCAAAACTGCAAAATGCTTGAACAGTATCAGGTAACTTCACTCAAAGTTTGAGTAAAAATGACAATATGAACAATTAGGGGCAAGCAAATAAACTTGAACATAGACGAGATCAGTCACAAAGCATAACCAAACAAAAGGTTCCATCAGGACAGAGTAATATGTCACAAAAGTCACATTATTTGTGTGAATATTTCAGGTTGATGCGTCATATAATCATGGTGGATCATAAAAAGAAGGGATGAAATAGAAGGGTGAATTAATCACTATTGCTAGTGTCTTTCAAGGTCTCTTCATTAAAAGGGTGAATTAATCAGGGTGAATTTATCACTATTGCTAGGGTGAATTAATCACTATTGCTATACCTAAAACCAAGCTACCAGTAGGAATCTGTTTTCACTCAAGCTCCTCTTCCCCTTTTACATTTTTTTTTTTTTTTTTTTTAAATTAAGCTCTTCTCTTTGCTTTCCTCTTGCTGCCACCATCCATGGCGACCTCTTTGAAGCTCTATAACTCCGCTACTTCTTAACAATACCACCAACAACAACTCATCAAAATGCTAGAATGGATTGAATACTTTTCAATTCCATACAATACAAGATAAATTGGACCCTTGAACAAGAGAAAAAATAACACATTCTACACAACAACAACGAAAGAGTTTATTTTGTATCAAAGAAATTTTAAATGATAGTGCTGGATTTAGCAGCTACCTCAACTTGATGAAGACAAATTATGTCTCCAGCAGATTTGACACTTGGCAGGTCTTCTTTCTTCACAGCAAAAAGTTCACAGAAAGAGCTTGAGCTGAACAAGATAGGTCGACAATCTTCAATATATGACAGTAATCTGTGGAGAAGCATCCAATAGTCGACAGAAATAAGATATTCGAAGGGGAACATCTCATTGTCATATATTTCCACAATTAAATATTTAGTAAAACACTAAATATTATAAACTAAATATAAATACCCGAAACCCCCCGAGTCTCAAAAAACGAGTCTTTCTAATTGTCCATCATTCTTCTCCCAAAAGGAACACCAAGAACCCTAACATTGTTCCAGAGAGGATTCAAAAGAAGACAAGCACAAGGAATTAAAACTAGGGTTCACGGTTTAGAGAGAACGACCGGTCCCTTTGCTTCTCCTCGGGAGCCCAATCTCGCAGATCTTCGCGAAGAGATCACCTTCATGTTGACCAGCTTCTTGGCGTAGATTATTGGGAGGTAGACGTAGTCGCTCGATTATACGCCATTTCTGCGAGTTTTTCTGCAATTTGGGTCATCGCTGAGTGAGAGGAGAGCGCTCGGTGTTGAGGCCCTCTGAGAGCGGGAAGGCTAATGGGAAAGTGATGTCACCGGCACGGTTGCACCTTTGCTGTCAAAAAACGCAACCGTAAAATTAACACGGAACCCTTCAGTTGACAAAAAGTTTTCCAATAACTCTCAACGAGAAGTTACGGAAACCCCTTTAGTTGCCACAACTTTTTTCCAGTAACCCTGTAATTTACAAATTGGGAACTCTTATTAGCCACTCAAGTTAGATAAACTTTTATGTTAATTCTTAAAGATCGGTATTTTAACTGTACTCTCTCAAATCTGTGGAGTTGGATCAAACTAGTCTTTCTTGTCAGATAAAACTATGATTAAGAACTAGTGTTTTGTTACGTGCATGAAGAATAATTTGGATTATTTAAAAGTATAAAATGATCAACTGATCACAGTATTGTAATTCATGCCCGACTCTCATTATAGAGAGTGAGGATGGGTGTGTTATGTAAGCATGATCCCCGTACCCATAACAACTTCACCTGAAAAATGCATAAAACAAACCCATAGCATCTACGCTGCAACCCCTGCCGCCGCCAAACGAAGCCTAATTCTTATCCAATCAACTTAATATAACAGTATGCTCCTGCACGATCACAAGAGACTACCCACATAAATGACATAAAAGGGAAGGTGCAGGAGGAAGTGCGGCGAGCAGGCAAGCTGAGCAATGCAGCCATGCATATGAAAGCCAATTGCATTACTAAATCTCGATGACAAAGTTACCATCAAAAGCATAAACTTGAAGAAGAGAGAACATATCATCAATGACAAATTCAGCAACGTAGAAAATGGAAGCGAGATATAAAGTTTCAACACATAACATTATCTGGTCTTAGCTAAAGCACCATAGACAAACATAGCAACATGAACATTAAAATCCAAATCCAAACTATGTTCTTCATGTACTAGTCCAATATACTGAATTTTCAATCTTTGGCCGAAGAGAGAGTTATGCCCATAATCTAGATTGCGTTGGAATGGTCTGGGTGGCTCATCGTGTAAAATGAGGTGGTTCTTTTTCCAGCATCACCAGTCCAACGCTAACTGTAAGAAGAGAGCTGCAACTTTAGAACAACAAAGCATCACAACCTGTCAGCCTGCAGCTTGTTCAGGTGATAAAGCCTTCAGTGCGTCCTTCGCATCACTCTTCAACAACATTCACTAGTTCGTATTCCACCAAAGACAGGTTGTTGTCCTCTTTCACCTGGAAATCAGCAGCATCAGTGACTTCAATACGGCCCCATTTGTCAACAGCAAGCCTCATCGATCCCTTGAACATGTCAATCTTTGCATTTCTCAGGGTAACTGTTGCGCCCGCCTTCATCAAGTCAACTGAACATAAAGAGATTTCCAATAGTTAGGTAGATCAAAAATGACTAGAAAGAAAATTAAAGAAAAAATCAATATTCACAAGTTTTCATGGATAAGTGTGATACTTATATTATTTCCCCTCCAAAATAAACAGTGAGGCATCTTATAAAGGCAATCACAATAATGAGATGTATTGTGTAAAAAAAGGATAAATGTATCAAACAGAAGTCTCCCGTGTGGTACAAGGATTAACAATAGGATCAATGCATCATTCAGCCAAACCTTCTCCTCAGTAACTTAAAGTGATTTTGAATAACTGGAAAGTTAAATAACCTCATATCCATTGCTTGCCACTATGAGCTTCTCTGTTCCTCTCTCATATCTAACCATCTTTTTTGCGTCTCAATCCAACAACTGGCCGCACCTTTCTCAAGATTTTTCGCAAATATTTTTCAGATACTAACAAGAAAGTACCAGTTGCTGGAAATGAAATGTGCTTGCCAAAATGTCACGGTGGTACAAAAGTACATCACGGACACCCTACTTGTTTGCTCTGGTTCTAGATTTGAACTTAAGGTCATGTCCTCAAATTCTTCTTAGATGGCAACGCACGACCCATAGCCAGTTCAAAAGCTTCATGAATCTTCTTAATAAGTTATGGTTGTGAATACTAGTAGAAATCAGCTTTTTGGGTCTTCTCTCGATTTGGAAGTCAAAAGATTTCCAAGAAATCTAGACATTCGGTGATCATTTGGCTAATAATAGTTCTTTTAAAAAGAAAAGAAAAGAAAAAGTGGGGGAAAAAGGAATCTGCGTCACAGCAGGTGGCATGCCTCCAGTGGACACTATTGGTGCCGTTGGATGGAGATTTCAAGCGCCGAGATACCGCTAGAATTTCCTTGGGTTAAAAAAACAGCTTTATCTCAGCCGTTGAAATCTGAATCCATTCCTTCGCCGCAGGCAAGGCTGCAGGCAGTGACACTGCAGATCTAGGACACTCAAAAAAGAAGATATAGGTGTGAAATAAAATACATCTTCTGACTAAAAGAGACCAACAGTAACTCTCAAGAGGCATTTCTCCAGAGTTCTCGCAAAAAAAATCACATGCTAATTACTGGTTGATGGAAACGAAATGTAGCCAAAATGCGGTGATGATACAAAATTGTCACATGAATCTCATTTATTCTGGCTGTAGCCTTGAACTTTGTTAGAAGGTCATCTCCACGAACTCCTCTTAAATGGAAAGCATGATCTGGCAGCCAGTTCAAAGCTTCATGAATCTTCTTATTAAGCAAGAAAGCTACGGGGGAATGTGGACACCGGAAAAATCAGCAATGTTCTAAAAAGCGGTTTAAGTACTCGCGCGGTCCGGAAGCGCGTAATGCTGAAACAGTTTAAACGGTAATTAAATAGATTACACGTTTTATTATTATTTTAATATATAATAATATTATAATATTTAAAACATGCAAATATAAATTCTATAAACTCTCAAAAAAAAATCATAAAAGATAAAACAAACATAACTTGAAAAATTAAATTGGTAGTACTAAGAGAAATTTAAAAAGTAATAATGTCAATCAATTCAAAGTGCATCAAATTACCTCCATTTAGAAAAGTAATAATGAATCGGGTTTGAGTTCAGTTAGCTTAATGGGTTCGAAATTCGAACCAATTTAGAAAATGATTGAATAACATTTAAAAGGACGCTAATTAATCATCGATTACACGCTTAAGCGAATTAATCGCTTGGCCCAGCAATCCAACCGTTTTCTTCAAGTTTTGTTCGGTTTCAAGCCGAAAACATTTAAGTGGCTGATTAATCGGCCACTTAAACCTTTTTTTAGAACACTGAATATCAGATTTTTGGGTCTTCTCTATATTTGGAGGTTACAAGATTTCTGAAAAACTTAAACACTCACTGGCTGTCTGGCAAACAAAAATTTTGAAGGGAAAAAAAAAGATATGGGTGTAAATTTTTTAAAAAAAAAATTCTTGCAACTTAAATAGACAATAACAAATTTCAAAGTTTTACCACAGTAGAACTTTTTTTATCTCATGATTTCACGAGATACAACAAGCCTATGAAGCACAGACACTTCAAAGCGAGTGCAGTGTCCGTATCGGACACCGACACTTGCAAGATACTTACCGACACGTATCGGACACTCCGATGCCCTGTCAGATTTTAAATAACCATAAAATCACACATCAGCACCGTGTCCAACGCCAAGTCGGCATTAAATAAAATTTAAAGATTATGTGTTAAATATCTAAAAATCACATGTCATTTAAATAAACATGAAAAAATTATTGTTCTGACATAAGCAAATATGTTTGTATAATTTACACACATCACAAACTAGGTGAGGTATTAGTTGGATATTTTTGTTTTGTTTAGTTACTTTATAGAAACGGTAGCTGTAAATTATTTAGAATTTATTTTGTTTTCTATCTTACCTTTAATGGAACCAATTACTCATGTTTGATTATTTTATAACAAGTTGGTTATTTATTATTCTACTCACATAGATAGAGTCTAGTTCGAAAAGTATTGTTGAAAAAATTAAAGACAATGCATCTCTTTGAAAGTATGAGAAAAAATTAAAAAAATTAGGAAAGGGGAAAAAAATTTATCTATATATATAATAATAATAGTAAAATATTGCTTGTCGTGTCCCCGTATCTTATTTTTGGATTTTGTCGTGTCCCGTATCCGTGTCCGTGTGGTGTGCGACACTCGTGTCCGTGTTCGTGCTACATAGCAACAAGCTATCAACATTAACACTTATCTCCTTGCATTAGTTATAGATGAATTTACCAAGCACATTGTACTAGTTGATGAGATTACAGAAGCGATAGTTTCTAAATTTTAGAGATGAATAAAAAGCTTTAGTATCAAAGGATTTAGAATTAGTATGATGGCAAAAATAATACGTGAATGTCAATTTTTAAAAGCCTATGAGAAAAAAGGCATAGTCCATATATGATGTCCAAGAAATGTCATATCTGATGCCCAAGAAATGTGTAATCGTGAACATTTTTTTGCTAGATCAAACATTCTATCATGATGGCGCGAATGAGAATGATGACGTGCATAGCACTAAAATTGATAGTTAAAGTCAAGTTGTTTCTGTAGTACGATATGACGATTGGATGTCCCTGAAGCTGAAGGGAATGAAGGGAAATTTTAGAAGACATCTATAGGACCAGCTATTCTTTATGGGTCAGAATCTTGGATGACTAAGTTCAAAAAAGACTTTAGATGAAATGAGAATGTTAATACAGATAAAGTGGCAATACACTAAATGAAACTTAAAAAATTAGTGCATCAATAAAAGTCAGAGGCCACTGAGGATAAAATTGAGGGGAATCATTCGAGATGGTTTGAACGTTGGATATATGCAACAGGGACAATGAGTATGCCAGTTGGTAGTTGATGAAGCAATAATGATTGGGATACACCTGAAATAACAAGGCCTGTGGAGGTAGCTGCCTGTTACACAGAACTGAATTGACAAAAAGGATTCATGTAGCTGACCCCAAATATTTGGGAAAAAGGTTTTGTTGGAGATGTTCTACAACCTCAAGAGACTTCAAGTTTCTCCTATCCTAACACTTACATTTTTTTAAAAAAGAACTATTAGTTACTTTTCAAAATCAAGGCAAAATCAGATCCCTATTAAAAGGATCCATGTAGCTGAGCCCAAATATTTGGGAAAAAGGTTTAGTTGGAGATGTTGTTCTGTAACCTCAAGAGACTTCAAGATTCTCCTATCCTAACACATTCTTTTTTTAAAAATAACCATTAGTTACTTTTCAAAATCAAGGCAAAATCAAATCTCTGTGGAAAGGATTTATATAGCTGATGTTCTATAACCTCAAGAGACTTCAAGATTCTCCTATCCTAACACTCTTTTTTTAAAAAGAACTATTAGTTACTTTTCAAAATCAAGGTAAAATCAGACCTCTGTTGTTTAGGACATCCAAGTGCGCACAAGTAATCTAATATTACTTGTGATACAACAATGTTACATTGAAAAAGGCTCTTGTAATCATGCAAGAGTTTTTGGGTTCAAATCTCACTCGCACCAGACAAATATCTCTTTTCTAAAAGAAGAATTCTGGTACTTCTCCCCTGAAAATGTTAGAATCACAATTTTGGGAGGGAGAAAAAAAACAAGAAGAGAGGAGAGGAACATGCAAAAGTGCACACAAATTTCTCACAGATCCACCTTAATCTCATCAACATCTAAAAATTTAAAGAGGATACAACTCTTCCTCGTAAAATTTGGTTCATTAGTAATCTATATGCGCTAGTCAGATCCTGGTAATTAAAAACGCATTCTATCAATAAAATCCTCATCATCAATCAAAAAAGCACAAACATTGCATAGTCAAATTTCAAAGATATTAAATAGTTATTCCTTTCTACACTTAGATCTCTTATTCAGAAAAGTGATGTTTCTGGCTACAAACCCATCATTGTACCCATTCATCTGGACTCTTTCCAATCTAGGCAAATTTGGAGGATGGCTCCTCAGTCGCACGAGGATAAACTGCAAAGGCCTAAGGTAGTTCTTATCTACCAACTTGTTATCAAGAGTCTGTGGCATATGGCCTTCTCTTGTTCACAGTTATCTTGGCCAGGAATTTGGCACCAAATCATAGAGGGTTGATGTCAACATCTGATCTAAAAATTGCTCAATTCCGTAAATTAAGTTTTTTCAACTTTGGGCAGTGCTCTGTAGCTGATCCTGTTCCAATGGGAAAAGGCAATAATGATAGCAGGAAAAAGCTATGACGATACTGACAATAATGAAGAGTTTGTTTTGTTCAAGCCACTTGAGAAGGTACACTTCTTGATGTGCTATAGATTGTGAAAAATCCAAAGCCATTATAAGCGGCAAAGCCACTTGAGAAGGTACATTCCTTATGGTGCTACAGATTGTGAAAAAGTCTGAAACCACTGTAGGTGTCAAAGCCACTTGAGAAGGTGTACTTGTTGAGGTGCTAAGATTGTGCAAAACTCTAAAGCATAATAGTTGTCCTCAAATATAAATCAAATTCAATCCAAGCAAAAAATAGAAGAACCCTCAATAATGCAAGACCATCTAAAAACGATTTTCATCAGCCAATACAAATAACTTCAAATGGCTGATGCAGATAAACTAGGTTAGGCATTCAAACACCCTAGAATTACAAATTTCTCTAAAAATAAATCTGATGCAAGCTAAAGAAAAAGTAAAATCAAGGCTTATATATTACTCTCGGCATTTTTATTTAACAAGTGTGTGTGTGTGTGTGTGTGTGTGTGTGTGTGTGTGTGTGTGTGAGTTGAGATAGATCGTCTAAGTTGCAAACTTTCTCTTTTTTAGTTAACTAATCTTTCTTGAATGTATTTATAACGTGGGGTAGCTCTCAAACCATGATCTGTATTCATTGAACCAATCTTCCAAATATGCTTATGTAGCTGAGTTAAGTAGTTATGGTTGAACTCCATTGTAGTTTCAGGACCAATGTGTACATATTTATATTGCTTTCCCTTAGCTCCTTGTTTTGCATGTATTAGAGTACTTCTGGGTAGAAAGAAAAGATGTTGAAATCACCCTTCATCCAGTTGTAAAGGCCTGTCAAAAAATGAAAAGTTCTTTTCTGCGTAGTTATGGAAGAAGATTTCTTCCACTTACTATAGTTTCGTCTCCTAGTTCTTTCCTTCTTCCTTTTTATTTATTTCTTTCTTTCCTCTAATTTCTTTACCCACCATTGTTTCTAAATTTTCCTTCAAATTCTGCAAATAACTAATTCATTTGTGCGTGATTATTTTTCTGAAAATTCTAACCATACTTGCGCACATGAAAATTATTTTACAGAACTCTTTAAAACCCAATTTTCATTTGTCTACTGTCTAGGCTTCTCATCATTCCATACACCAACCTGCCTTCAATTTTGATCATGAAAACCTTCAAATAGGCCTTATCAAAACTTTGAGCTAGTTATGTACAGCAGGCTAGGACCTGTTATATAAACCATAGATCATATTTCCTTAAACAAGCCGGCAATATTAGAATGCTGCTTATACATGGTCCAAATTTTGGTTTCTTCTATTCCAGTAAAACAGAAATTCAATGCCCTTCTCTGAAGATACATGTAAAAACTAAACTGGGAGGCCTTTACAATCCTGCTAACAAACCAAACATAATAATAAATTTTTTCAAGAGAATATTAAAGAACAATGAGCCAATATATGGCAACTGGTTTCTCCCTATAACCTAATTCTTATGAAAGAATTTATTTATTTCCTTTTCCTTCTGTTTCTTTAATTCAATTCCAGGTACAAACTAAAAATGCTGAAATTAGAAAAGGAAGAGAACACCAGCATCAAAATCCTAAATTTATAATTCCAGTCATTTAACTGCTAGTTAGTTCTCTAAACCCCTTCCCTTCAAGCATTGCAGGTAGCCAAATCCATTTAAGACTCACCCTGATTGCCTAGTTTGCCATTGATGGAACATGCCCCAAATGGACTTGGAATAACCAGTTGCAGATATGGAAAATGAATTCACGATTGGAATACAGAAATATGATCACATCCTAAATATATATCAAAATAAATACATGAAAATAGATGAGGATGGTGGTGTTAAGCATTAACATTTCAATTTTCCATTTCATCAGTGGTCAGGCATAGAGCTAGCATGTTATTGATTATAAATCAAAATTGCAGGAGTTCGAATACCAAAAACAAGTTAATGTAACAAGGCCTTTCATGTGTATGATACCCAAAGGTGTAGTTATGAGGAAATGTCAAAAGGAGCAAAAGTATCTAAAATTCATAAAAGAATTGTAGCTTACTTACTATTTGATCTCTATGAAGGATGCCTGCTCCTTTTTGGATTAAACAACAAATATAGTATCATATCAACTGAAAGCTTGATTTTGAAAGAAAACACTTACCTTGCTCATTCCTGGCAGTAAAGACAATTATTCCAGTTTCATCTCCCACCAAACATTCTGCAATACGCATTTGGCGTGTCTGAGGCCCATCTGGGCGTCCCTTCTGAAGCACCATCTTTGAACTCACCACCTTCACAGTCAGGGTATGGCCACTTGTGCCAGGCCGAAGCTGGTCAACTTTAATAAACACTGGTTTCCTCATTTCAGGCTTTGAATCTGCCATTTCTTGGAAGCAAACACTGAAGTGCTTTGGCCAAGTTTACTGACAATGAATTAGGACAAGGGCACAGTATTGGAAAATATCCATGCTTACATAAAACAAAATGAAATTTCATTCTGCATCTAAGATAAAAATCTAACCAGGTCCAGATTCTAATATAGAAATATAGAAAACAACCATATTCACCAAAGTTAAAAGTAATATCCATGTTTCTGAAGTACAAGTGAGAGTTTTTGGATTTTTAATACACAACTTTGGTCTTGTTACACCCAAAAAATAAACTCTACCAATATCACAGACACCACACAGCGAATACCCTCGCATGCTTGACGCAAAGACAAAAAGTTCATGGCTTTCTAGTATCAGAATTTAATCCTTGCTGAGCTAATGTAAAAGATCATTCATTTAATGCCGCCAGTAGCAAAAGAATGACTCAAAAGCAACATCAGATCATATTCATGTTAATACACTGATAAGATAAGATTTCACGTGGTCTCAAGGAGAAGCCATGAGTTGTCATGGAAAAATGGCAACCATATCTCAAGATCAAGAACAACCTGTTGTGCGAGCGCAATCCAATCACAACAACCAAACAATAGAGAATCCCAAGATCTCCAGCACAAAGAACAACCCAACAATCACACGAAGAACGCACAAATCACAAAGACAAGATTTAACGAGGTTCGGCCTCAATGCCTACGTCCTCGGGGCAATCAATGGAGAGATTTATATTTAGGAAGATGATTACAATAGCTCTTCTTCTCTTTGATTGCAAGAGAACTCAGAGCTAATCCTTTTTCGCAGAGATTAAAACCCTAGAATCAACTTTAGGCTTAAATACCCCACATCAGCGGATCAGCAGATTTCACCCAAAACCCGACTGTCGGTCGACCGGGACCCTTCTTCCGGTCGACCGGCCGGTCGACCCAGAAAACCCGAGAGTTTGGTCCTACAGTCAGAGCACTTCGGTCGACCGGGCCGGTCGACCGCCCAAATCTCTGTACATGCTGTGCACGTCGGTCGACCGGGCCGGTCGACCGACCCTCCTGACTTCTGCTGCTGCTGCTATTTCCTGCCGCTGTCCCTTTGCCTCTCATCGTCGACTTCCTTGGCGATCTTCGACGGCACTTGGCATGACATCACCTCCTTTAATATCCTCTCTCCTCCAACAATTCTCCACCTCGGCGAAGATTTCCAAATCTGAGCCGAACTCCAACGAACCCCAGTCCATCACCTGGCGAAATCGACACACGATCTCGGCGAAATCGACACACGATCTCGGCTTGCGCGCACTGGTCGAAATCGACACACGATCTCGGCGAAATCGACACACGATCTCGGCTTGGAATCTTTAACTCATCTATTCCTGGAAAACATCGCACATGCCTTCCCTGCACTTCACCTTAGGAGAATTTCCATACCTGCCGATCACTATCCGTGGCTCCCTCTCCGCAACTTCACGACCTCACGAAGACTTCCTTATGAGCCAACACTGACTCTACACTGACTAGCTCTATCTAGTCTACCTGTCTTCCACTGACGGTCCAACCAAGTCTGCGTAGAACACACCAAATATCATCGGCTTCAACTGGATGCACACCACTCCTTATGCAAGCTCAACATCTTCTAACCGGAAGATAAACCTGTTCATCGAGATCACACCATCTCACCACTACGTGAGATCTAACTGGCCACACCACTTCACCTCTACATGAAGTCTCTTCACCTCTACGTGAAGTCTCTCCATTTCTACTTGAAGCTTCAATAGGCCACAACTCTTCACCTCTACGTGAAGATCCAAAATAACATCTCGAGAACCCAAATAGTTTCATAGGAGTTGCATCACCAAATGGCTGCGCCTTTACGGCTGCCTACGTACCTTTGCCCAAAAGGATCAAGCCAACCGTAGTTCATTAAAATGAGCTTCAACAAGCTCAAATAATGGTACCTCTATTTGCAGCAGCGAACCTGTCTGACTGAGTCATATGAACCTCTTCCCGACCATCATGGAGAGCAACGGCCTTCAACTTCAGCTTGTCACAACCACAAGCTTGAGATTCATGCTTCTTTCTCCACAAGCGTGGCTTCACCTTAGTTCCAATGGCTGCAAATAACTCGACATCCTCAACAATGTCGTCAACCTGTTCAGCATCACCTTTGGTATCACGAACTCCACCCGGTGTCACCTCCGCTGAAGTATCCTTTGATGCAGAACCAACTGGAGATGATGGAGTAGCATCAACCTCCACCCGCTGCAATCCTTCCTTGGTCTCCGTCCTCTCCACCTGCTGAGAGACAGTGGACTTCAACACTGAAGTCTCTCCAAATGTGACATGCCTGCTCATCACGATCTTCTTGTCTTCGGGGTCCCATAACCTGTACCTGTTCCTTTTGACACCCAAGTAGACAAACCTCTTTGCCTGCGGATTCACCTTGCCATTCTTGGCACTGAAGTAGGCCGAACTTCCAAACTCCCGCAGCACACCATGACCTTGAGCAGCTTCTCCAGACCAAATATTCAGTGGAGCTCTAACTCCAATTGCAGTCGATCTGTTCATGAGATGGCTAGCATACTCAGTCGCCTCAGCCCAAAACGACCTGTCTAATCCTGCATTAGACAACAACCGCCGAACCTCCTCCAGCAAGGAACGGACTACATCTTTAGCCAACCCATCTGTACCTGTTGTGAAGTGAGTTGCAATCCCTGTGTTCTGGCCAAATTGTAGGAACTAGTACATGTCCTTTCCAACATTACCAATATGAAGCTCCTTTTTCTTCCTACCTATCTGCCTCTCCATTCTTCCTCTCCACTTCATCAACACATCTAGGGCTTCTCCCCTTTGTCTCATCGGATATATCCAAACCTGCCTAGATGAACCATCAATAAACGAGACAAAGTACATGTGACCTCCAAGCGATGCCGTCTTAGCAGGTCCCCATACGCTCATGTGAACACAATCAAGAAGACCTTCATTTTGATGAGTACTGGTGCTGAATCTCACCTTCTTCTTGTTCAGAACGCTGTGTCCACCTTCCAACTTGTAGGTAGCAGCACCTTCCATTTCCTTCTTTGCAGGTGCTCGCAAAGACTTTTCTTCTTCCTGTCCGACCTTTCCCTGCCAAACTTTCGGGCCACCAACATCTGAAGAACTCAAAGTCTCCACCTGATCTGTAATCGTACTACCCTTCAAGTAGTAGAGATTTCCTCGGCGGACGCCCTTCATCACCACCATCGAGCCCTTGATCATCTGAGATCGCCATCTCGAACAGATATCACCATGTCCGATGCTTCCAAAGTGCCAACTGAGATAAGATTCCTTTTTAGATGAGGTACATACCTCACCTCCTTCAACTCTCGAACTATCCCATCATCCATCTTGATGCGAACTGTACCCATCCCTTCTATATTACACGGATGGTCATCTCCCATGACCGTGTAACATCCATCCAGCTTCTCAAAGCTAGAAAACCAGGCCCTGTTCGGGCATACATGATAGGTGGCTCCGCTATCCAAGATCCACTCAGCACTATCTGAGTTACTAATAGTAGGTGTAGTAACCGAGAGAGAGAACACTGAAGAGTCATCATCCGATCCATCCGCCTGTGTGAGATTCGCCTCGGTCTTTGACTCCACCTTCTTATCTTTGGCCTTAGGGCATTCTGCTTTCCAGTGTCCTAGTTCCTTGCACAAGGCACACTGATTCCTCTTCAGATTTCTGAAACCCGGCCTGGATTTCGATCTTCCTCTAATCTCCTTTCCCTTCCTTGATGAACCTCTGCCTCTTACTTCCAATGCCTCCGCCGATGACCCTGACAGAGAAGGATGTCTCTCCTTCTTCCTTGTCTCATAACTCATCAGTGCAGACGACACCTCATCATAATCCAAGCTCTGCCTTCCATTAATGAAGGTCAGTGTGAATGTATCGTATTCCTCTGCAGGAAGTGAATTCAGAAAGATGACCGCCTTATCTTCCTCATCTACCGTGACATCCACATTTAGCAGATCTGTAAGAAGCTTCGTATATCGGTTGATGTGCTCATTTACTGTGCTCCCCTTCTTCATCCGAAACTGATATAGCTTACTCTTAAGCTGCAACCTGGACTCTACACTCTTCGTCAGGTACTTCTTTTCAAGGGTTTCCCACAGTTTCTTCGCTGACGTCTCATGTTGCACAAAGTATTTTATGTCTTGTGACAAGCATGAACGTATCAAGCCACATGCCGATCTTTTCATCTTCGCCCAGTCTTCATCAGTGATAGTGTTCTTCTTCTTCGTCAATAGGAGAGTGTCTTCGAAGTTTGATGCATTCAGCGCATCCATAACCTCGCATCTCCACATACCAAAATTGTTAGTCCCATTAACTTAACAACTTCAATCCTTGGGTGATTGTTCATTGCCTTAACAGATGCAGTTCTTCTGCCATTAAGATTTCCCTGATCCTCTATCTACGCAGAAGATCAACTACCTTGAAATAGATCTATACACAGATAAAAAATATGATTTTTACCTGTCCCTCGAAACCCTAGATCGAGTTTCTCACCAGATCTACTCCACCACGGATTCAACGAGCCCTCCTTGAGTCCTTCTGAGATCGACACACGATCTCCTCGAACACCCAATACCTCAGATCTGAGATCGACACACGATCTCCACCGGATCCGATCTCGAGCCCTCCGAATCCTCAGAAATCCCAAGTGCAACCCAGATGCTCTGATACCACTTGTTGTGCGAGCGCAATCCAATCACAACAACCAAACAATAAAGAATCCCAAGATCTCCAGCACAAAGAACAACCCAACAATCACACGAAGAACGCACAAATCACAAAGACAAGATTTAACGAGGTTCGGCCTCAATGCCTACGTCCTCGGAGCAATCAATGAAGAGATTTATATTTAGGAAGATGATTACAATAGCTCTTCTTCTCTTTGATTGCAAGAGAACTCAGAGCTAATCCTTTTTCGCAGAGATTAAAACCCTAAAATCAACTTTAGGCTTAAATACCCCCACATCAGCGGATCAGCAGATTTCACCCAAAACCCGACTGTCGGTCGACCGAAACGGTCGACCGACCCTTCTTCCGGTCGACCGGCCGGTCGACCCAGAAAACCCGAGAGTTTGGTCATGCAGTCAGAGCACTTCGGTCGACCGGGCCGGTCGACCGCCCAAATCTCTGTGCATGATGTGCACGTCGGTCGACCGACCCTCCTGACTTCTGCTGCTGCTGCTATTTTCTGCCGCTGTCCCTTTGCCTCTCATCGTCGACTTCCTTGGCGATCTTCGACGGCACTTGGCATGACATCACCTCCTTTAATATCCTCTCTCCCCTCCAACACAACCTATATTAAAAAAATTCCACGATTGTACAAAATAGAGGTGCTACCAAAGCCAATTCATTATTCATCCGTGATGTAATAAAACATTAATCATTTATATCAACTGCATTTTTAACTACTGTCAAATAATTTCCATAATTGCACAAAATTGCATTACATTTTCTTGGTGCCACAAAAGTCTAATCATTATTGATCCACGACATAAAGGTATAATTCTTTATCAAATCTTAACAGCGACATTCTAATTTTTATACATAAATCAAATGGCATTCTACTGGTTCTTGCCATTTCTGAGTAACAGTACAAAAAGTCCCAATCTTTAATGAGGGACAATAGCACAAAGTTCAATTTCATGGCATTAAAAGTAAACTCACTGGTCAGTTTAGATCGTAAATGAATGGGGGTAACTTTACAAAGAATCACGAAAATGGAAGCCTGTAAATTAGTTATTCTGATCGAAGGAATGAGATCAGTTTCTCAACAAAACCAACAACGAGAGTAAAGAAAAAAATCAAATCGAAAGAGAGGCAAAATAGGAAAATATGGACGATAGAAAACAAAATAAATGAAGGAAAACTGAAGAGTGATAGCTAACCTGAGATTGATGCTATCGAGTTGCAGCGATGAGAGAAGAATCGGAACTGAGATCAGAGATCAATTTGATGCCTTTCTAGTTTCTATTTTCGCCCCGTGGGATTTCGGGCCAGGACTCTGGTTTTGGGACACTATCGGAGCCCGCTTCAAGGCCCATGTAAATTGTTGGTCCCCGCTCAGCTCCGTCGTGAGCTTGGGCTTACGGCTCCGGCCCGAGTTAGCCCATTTGTTCTTTTCCCCTTTTCCCTTTCTTCTGTGTTTCTTTTTCTTTCTTTCTTTTTATTTCCACTTTTTTTTAATGTTGTTGTTGCAGATCTTATTATTATTATTATTATTAATTTTTCTTATAGTCAAGGGGCACATGAAAGCTCTCAATGTCGCGCGCGCGCGAGGACCCGGCGATTGAGCTCGTACGAATCAAGGTCTGACCAAAATGTTACTTGCAGGGGACTAACAGCCTTATTAGTTAACATAACAAATTCTGTGCAGTATTGCACTAACATAAGCATGACTGAATCCTGGTCATTTAGTGTAGTTACAAATAAGTAACAATGATGTTTGCATGATCCCATGAAACTATTGTCATCTCGCGGTTGGCATGGTGGTCGCTTAGGGTTGAGAGCTCGGCTCCCCTCGAATTGGTCACGAGTTCGATCTCCGCTCGCTGAGACATTGCCCCATTTTCATGCCGGTTGGGTAGCACAAAAAAAAAATACAAGGAAACTATATAGGTGAACTCGTTGGTGGAGAATTTTACTGTTATATATATTTAGATTATTGTTTAAAATTTTATTACTTTCTGTGCCATGTCAAATCATGGTCAAAATGATGATGAACATGAATAGACCAGTCGTATAAACTTTCAAGAGATTTAAGCATATGAGTTAAAGAAGAAGGAGAATAACGCTTATTTGTGCAATGACAAGATACCACTAGATATTGTTCTTAGTTGTATATATATACACATATTGGTCACATGTTTGCATTGATTTAAGAGAAACAATAAGAAACATTAATTGAGAGAGAGAATAAGAAACACATGGTGTATGAGTCCTATAAGTCCTATGTGTTCCTATAATCATTGACCTATAATCATGGAGAGATTTTAGGATCTGGTTGATTTCATGAGAGGTTTCTTTCACATGGATCACATGTTTCACATGAGTCACGTGTTGTCATTAATATCTCTAATTCCTCCCGCAAGCGAAAGGGGTTCGAAACAACCGAGAGTTTGTTCTTCAGCATAGAAAATCTTAATGAGCTTAAAGGATTAGTAAGGATGTCTGGTAGTTGGTCTTTAGTGCTGACAAATCGAACATCCAGGACTCCATTGGCGACATAGTCCCGCATAAAATGAATGTCAATCTCAATATGTTTTGAGCGTGAGTAACGAATAGGATTGACTGAGAGATATGTTGCACTGAGGTTGTCACAGAGAACTATTGGGGGAGATTGTGAAACTCCAAGCTCACGAAGTAATGGATGCAACCAAACAACCTCTGCTGCAGCATTAGCCATGCCCCTATACTCTGCCTCAGTGCTAGATCGTGCCACAGTGCACTGCTTCTTCGAGCTCCAAGAAATGAGATTTGTACCAAAAAAACACAATAGTCACTGCTGGATTTTCGATCGATCGACCCTGCCCAGTCTGCATCAGTATAAGCAGTAAGTTGTACAGAATGACGAGAGAGAAAAAAGCCATATTGAATGGTAGTTTGAGGTAATAGAGGACCTGTTTTATAGTGCTCCAATGCTCATCAGTTGGAGCTTACATGAACCGAGCGACCTTGTTCACCGAGAAGGCAATATTGGTTCTGATAAAGCTTAGGTATTGTAGAGCCCCGATAGTACTTCGATAGACAAAGGGGTCAGAGAGAGGCTCGCTAACAACCTTGAGTAGTCATAGGTGAGCTGACAAGCTTGACACCATCCATCTTGAGTCGGAGAAGCAATTCATAAATGTACTTCTATTGAGAGAGAAAGAGACCTGAGGGTGTATGGTGACACTCCACGCCCAAGAAATAGTGTAATGGGCCGAGGTCTTTTAATGAGAACTCCTGACTTAGTTCTTGAATAAAACGAGTGACAGCCCCTGAGTCAATAGATGTGATGATGATTGTTTCCTCGAAAAAAAATTGAAAAGGTACAAGCTTCTTTGTTTGATTGTAAAAAAATTACAATAGATCAATAATTCGATTATAAAACAAGGGAGAATAGTTGGATCTCCCCTTTGTTTAATGTTGGGTTCTCTATGTCGCGGTGGAAAGTGAATCTTGTTTTTCATTGACCAAGTGAACGCCAAGCTCTTCTGAAAATCTTCTCTTCAGATCACGGACAGAGTAGCACTACTCCTATCCAATGAAATCTCAAAGAGACATGGGCAAAAACTTAAACTCAACAAGTTGGTAGAAGAGTTTAACTCTTTATCGGTATCCCTCAGCTGAAAATTCTGACCCCTCTTCAATAGCAAAAACTGAGCTATTTATAAGAGTTTCAGGGATAAAACTGTCTCCTAAAAACCCTCCATAATGGGGTTAACTCCCGTCATTACGTGGGCAGTAACTGACCCGGTAATGAGGGTAGTTACAACTGAGACGCAGGGCTCCTCTGCAGTTGAAACGCGGGCTTCAAGCTCTGCGTTTAGCCTTTGAAATGTTGTTGGATGCGAAGCCTCGATCTTTGCTAGACGCAGGTTTCAAGCTTTGCTAGCGCGGGCTTCGAGCCCTACGTCTTGGCATTGCCGTGATGCTGGGACGCGAGTTCGAGCCTCGTGTTTCGACACTGTGGTGATTCTGGGATGCGGGTTTCGAGCCTCGCATTTTGACACTGAGGTGATGTTGAGACGCGGACTTCAATCTCTGCGTCTTAGCATTGCAGTGATGTTGAGACGCGGGCTTCGATCTCTGCGTCTTAGCATTGTAGGATGCTGAGATGCGGACTTCGAGCTCTGCGTCTTGGCATTGTAATAATGCAAGGGTGCAGGCTTTGACTCTGCATCTTGACGTTGCATGAATAGCTTTAATTAGCCTCGCGTCTGAAGTATAGACTCTGCTATCTGATGACTGTCTTCAGTGATTTTTAAACAGTCTACAGAACTCCAAAATTTTCGAAACTCCGCGGTTGACTGGGACAGGTTTCGAAACACTTTGGACTTTTCTTTTAGCAACAAGCTCTCAAGACTAGAATGGTAATCTTCTGAGATACCTTGAGCTCGATCTTGTCTGGATCTTGGTCTTCGTGAGTGTACTGTTAAACTCTTTGAAGCCACCAGAGATGATCGTCGTGAGTGTCTGGTTACACAGTTCAGACCTCCTCGGTGCTCTGAGCTGGTTGTTGGTGTATTATTGAACTAGAGAAAATAGTCATCTGCTTTCGCCAGTGTATTGTTGAACTAATTGCAGAAGTAAAGACTGAACACAGGTCTTGCAGGCACAAAGGTCATGTTGCCTTGAAGACGGGGACCTCGCAGAAATGCGACTCTCATTCATTAGTGAGACGCGAACATCGAAGTGGAGACGCAGCTCTCACTTTTTTGAAGTGACGCAGACTTTGAGATGGAAACGGGGACTTCTCTTTGTTGAAGAGACGCGACTCTACTGTGTTACCAAGGTGCGAGTTTCCTTCAAACTGAAAATGCACCTTTTGCTTGATGTAGAAACGTGACTCTGAGTGTTATAAACGCAAACTTGCTTCAAAGTAGAGATGCAGCTCTCACTGGGAACAGAGGCGCAGCTCTCTTGTTTTGCCAAGACACGAGCCAGAGAACTGAAGAGACAAGGTCTTCAAAGTGGAGACACATCACTGATTTACTTAGAGGATGCGGCTCTGATTTGACTAGAGACGTGGCTCTGATTTGTTGAGAGACGCGGCCCTGGATTGTTGAGAGACGTGGCCCGCGCTCTTCAACTTGCTGGAGAGGATGCAGCCCACGGGAAGTGGAAGGATGCGAACTTAAGACGCGACCTTGAATTGTTAAGTACGTGGTCCTCCTCCTATTGAGGAATGCAGTCTTTAGTTTGCGAAGGACACGGACTTCAAAATACAGCCCTTGAAGCATTGCATGCAGTTGACAGAGACGTGAAGATCTCGCTGGCTCTTTTGAGGCAAAGTCGGCGTTGACGATTGGGGATGCGTGTCGTTGGGACTTCCCAAAGCAAAAATCTATGTGTCTCACCCAGACTGGATTTGATATTCGTGTAGCGAATTAAAGCCATTAATTGGCCTTTAAGAACGGCTTTGATTTTTATGTCGTTAATTAATGGCCATTAGCGAATGTATAAATAGGCCTTGAGCCTCTTAACAGTCATTCATCTTGATTGTTCTCCTTCGCGTGTGCACTGAAGAACTCCATCTTGACTGTTTTCCTTCAAGGGCATGTGCTCTGAAGAACTTTCAGAGAGCCCAAAGCTTTGATGTTTTCTTGCAATCTTCTTCGAAAATTATCGTTGTTAAGTGATTTTAAAATCAATAAGCATCCCTTCAGTTGCTTTCATGGTCGTGCCTTGTCGGACGATGTCCAACATCCAGAGAACTTTTCTTCAGGTAGGAAATGACCTTTGTCATGATAAGACTCTGTTTTCTTGAAGCTCTGTCATCGCCGGTTATGAAGAGACTGTCTCTTGTTCTCTTTCCCGAAATTTCTAAAAAATCTCTTTTCTTAAAGTTTGAACAGTCAACTTGAGATCCATGCATCCATGCTCTGTAAATGAGATCCTCACGTTAATTGATGAAACACGAGCTTGTTGACTTCTAAGTCTCAAGTTTTTAAGACGCGAGCTGGTGAACTCTATGTTTTAAGGTTTGAAATGCGGATTTTGTATATGAGACTCGCGTTTGAAATTCATGACTTAGAAAATTTTAAGTCTGTTCTTTTGAGATCTCTGGACGCGAATGTGGCAAACTCCACGTCTTGAAACCTTAGACGCTCTTTTAAAATCTTAGACACGAGTGTGACGAACTCTGTGTCTCAAAGTCTTAGACGCGGATCTATATTGTCTGCATCTGGAGTAACTTCAGAAAGTTTTAAGACCCGCATCTACGTCTTTAATATATGCCCCGCGTCTGAATTATCAGACGTGAGTCTAATATCGGGCTTGCATTTGGATCCATATTTTCTATCTCTGCGTCCGCAAGATTCGCGTCTGGAGTTCATGACTTTAGATTCGCGTCTGTGCTTCTGGATTCATATTTTCTGTCTTTGCAGAAATTTAACCTCAGGTTTTTTCATTTCTTGCAGGTCTTGGCCGTATCGACAGTGCCGGTTCCAGTGTCTTTGCGGCATCCATTGGAGGATACATGAAACAACCAGCTTGTTTAATTGGTGACCACTTGAGAAGTCAGAACTTCTGTCCAATGGCGTAGAAGATCCACGCGGTTCTCGATACACATCAAGACATTATTGGACATGATGCACCGGTAAGGTCTCGGATCTTTCCTGATCATAATGAGCATGGCGCATTTGAAGGTCATGGGAAAGAGGATGTCACCAGTAAGGTCTCGGATCCTCTCTTCACCAATTTTATTCAAAGAAGTGACAGCAAAGAAAAACCCATGCTCATTAAATGACATTCTGGTGGCAGAGCTTCCCATTATCTAAGAGATTACAGCCTCATGAAGACCTTCGCACCAGTTGATCGGGTGGAATCAGAATGTTCCCTTACACTTCGACCACAAGAAACACCATTATTCTCAAGAGGAGAGGAATTTGATCTGTTGTTCCCGGCCACAGTCAAGAGGACAAGCTTTGTGTATCATCAACGTTTCAATGAGTGAGCGCAACATTTCGCTGAGCAAGAAGGACTTCTTTGTACTCCTTTATTATAACACTCAATCTTAATAGAAAAGAGAGCATTTTGTATCATTTTAATATTTTTGAATAATCAATAAAAGCGACACTATTTTGCCTTCTTATTTGTCTTGACTTCTTTTTATTGCATTGAAAATCAGATAAGTAGAAGTGATTATCTTTGATTTTATAGAGGTGTGATATTTAACTTATCAATCAAATTAGAAAATTTCCATTTAAGGAATTTAAGGTTACTGTCAGAGGTGTGATGTTAACTTGATAGGAGTGGAATAGTTTCTGTGGACTTGCCATTCTATGGATGACAATGACAAGTGAAGTTTTCATTCCGCGAAGGATTGTGATCGAGTCTTCATCAGAGATTTAGTAGTATCGTAATTAAGACTCAACTGGAGATTAGTGAGAACATTGTTAAGAGTGTGATATTAACCTAACAATGACTTTAAGTGGACCTGTCATTCTATTAACGAGCATAAAAAGTAAGACTAGACCCGTTGGGGATCTAAGAATTTTTTTACCGTCAGAGGTATGATATTTAACTTAACGGATTGGATTGAATTATGTTAGAGATGTGATATTTGAAATCACCAAGGGGGGGTGAATAGGTGATATGGCTAATCTAGAAACTAAATGCGGAATTTAAAACTAATTTGCAACTACACTTAGTACAACCAATGAGTGTAGCCGATTTTCCCGTGAAGGGCTCTGGACTAACTCCTCTTGATTCCCCTAGATAAGGGTTGAGGTGCTATATGAAGCTCTCGTGGTTAAGTACAAGTGAGGCACACACAAACAAACCAAGTATATAATATGAATAGGCAATATGAATATATGCAAGGCACAAATGCAAGCAAATAAGATATGGCAATATGAATGATGCAATGCACAAATGTAAAGAGAGAAAGTTAGAGAGACAATGGATCAAACGCAAACACAAAGATATGTTCCGAGGTTCGAGCCCCTAGCTCTACGTCCCCGCCTTCACTACCGTGAAGGATTTCCAATCCACTATCTCGTCCACCTAGGACTCCCACCGAGGAGGATTTGTACAACAATCGGGAGTATCGAACTCCTCTCTCAACCAATACAACCTCCACCGAGGCAATCAAATGGTCTACCGAAGACCGGAGTACCGAACTCCACCAATACAACCAAATCCACCTCACCGAGATGGATATAAGCATAATCCACCTCTACCGAAGAGGGATACAAATACCAACCCCAACTCCACCTCACCAAGAAGGAGTACATCACAATCTCAACCTCTACTAAAGAGGGAGCAACCAACAAATCAAGGAGGGTACAACAAGTGGTATATCTCAACCACAAACCAATTTCCTTTTTCCACAAAATAAATGATCCTATAGAATAGGATAGAGGATATAGCTCAAGTGGAAAACAAGTGTTTGGAAATCAAAAACTCAAGGAAAAACTATTGGGAAAATAGCTAGGATAAGAATACAATGAAGATCAAAAACCCAATCCCAAAGCTTTTCTTTTTCTTGAATTTTTCAAACCCTTTTTGAAACAAATAGAGATGAACTCTTTAAGCACCAAAAACCTTTTGAAAACTTGCTGAAATAAACACTAGGGAGTAGAAATTTTTAGCTCTAAAAATCTTAGCCAAAATCCCAAAGGAATGGGGTTTATATACCCCCAATCCAAAAACTAACCGTTGCTGAAATTGTCAGCCAAGGCGGCTGGCGGTCGACCGCCCGGTCGACCGCCAACGGTCATATTTTTGACCGTTGGCAACCCGCGGTCGACCGGGAAAAAAACAGAGAGCAGAGCTCTCTGGTCCGGTCGACCGGCCCAAGTGCCAGCCCAACGTGCACAGATTTGTGCACGTCAGTCGACCGACTCTGGGTCCGGTCAACCGGTCGGTCGACCGCCCGAGCCTGTCGGGCACTGTTTTTGGTCAGAAAACAGGGTTTAAAAATATTGTAAAAATTCCCATAAAACTTCTAAAAATTCAAAAAAATAGTTTCTAACATAATGTATGATATACAAACTTGTGATAAAAATTTCAACACAATTATCAAACATTCTAAACCATTTTTGTGTCTTATAAATTTTGTCAAAAACCAAAACCTGTATTTTACCAAACTTGGATTTTTCAATAGGAAATCTGATTTTTCCTAAAACTCATTTAAATACAAAAACATGATACTTAAACATATTTAGGCATGATGCATATGGACATAAGTCCAATATACATGAAACATATAGATATCATAGTTTTTGTCTTTAATTACCAAAATATGTTTTGTTAAAATACCAAAACACTAAAAACTGATGAATAGGCATATCAAAATAAGTTTCTCTAATAAGTTGAAGCATGCATGTATATAGAACATATCTAATATACATTTAAATCATGTAAACTTGTTTTGATCTATCTATTCATGAAAACCAATATCGGTTAAACCAAAAATCGAAAAACCAATATTCAAAACATGAAACTTGTGTGTATTGTGAACTTGAGCATATCACACTATCAAATCTTTACACATGGATCTAAAACACAAACTAAACTAGGATATCTAAGTCTTCTTGAGGAACTCCGTCTTCAAGGCGACTCGATCCAAAACTCGATCCACCGAGCTTGACTCCAACGAGTGCTATATATGATCTTGATGCTCGGACTCTGGAATCATCATGTGAAAACTTCCGGATCACGGAGTTTTGAAGCAATCACCAACTAATATCTTAATTAAAGATCTGAAACTAAACATCATAAGATAATTAATAAACATAACTACATGAGTTAATCATCATCAAAACTAGAGTGGAAGGCCTCTGGGCCAACAATCTCCCCCTTTTTGATGATGACAAAACTCATGGAGTTATATATGCATGGATTAAAGTTAAGCTTCAAAGAAGCTCCCCCTTAACTCATGCATAGGAAATAAGCAAATAAATATGCAATGAAAGCTCATAAACATGAATACAAATACAAGGAGATAAACATGCATAAACAAGCATGAAACACATCAAATACTTTTCTCCTATTTGTAAAACAAAACATATATGCATAAACATAACTCCTTTTTCCAAAAAATGCATATATATACCAAATACTTCTCTCCCTTTTTGTCAATCATCAACAAAGGGTCAAAGTAAAAAACAAAACAATAAATTCTTCTCCCTTTTTTGTTCGAAACAAAGAATTAACTAAGGGGTGAAAACAAACAAATCAATAAATAGATATATGTGATATACATTCATGAAGAGGAAGACGCTAAGTTAACTTCCCTACATATATGCATTACATGAAGAAAGGATGACAAGCCCTAATTCACATAACACAAAATATGCAATGCATAAGAAGAGATGTGAAGCTCCCCCTACACACGTGTATCGCATAAAGAAGAGTTGTCAAGTTCCTCAATATAGGATACACACAACATGAATCTATATGTGAAGAGATGTTAAGCTCTCCTTGCATATAGGCAATATAAATCAAAATATTTTATGATACCAATTGAAATATGTCAATATAGAACATTTTGATACCAATTGAAATGAAACATAAAAACATTTAAGAATTGATATCAATTAAAAGTAAATAAAGGCATAGATACCAATTGTGAGAAAACACATAAAATCTTGATACCAATTAAAAACAAATCGATTGAAACATGATAGTCATTAAAATTCAAGCTTTAGCATAAACAAAATTTGTGCTTAAAGATATAGGGATATTGTAATACCCCGTTCCCGGAATACGTACTTAGTTGCGTATTCAGATTTTCGATCGTATTTTTTCGATTTGTTTCCTGTATTTGTTTTGCTTTATGAATTCCTTGTATGATTGTTTTATCTTGGATTTGGATTCGTGGACTCGGAGTCAGTCCCAGTCCGAACCAGGAACTCGATTATAGTATATTATTCGATTTGGTCTTTCCGGTGATTAGATTTGACCGATTTTAGTTTTAAATATCATTTTCCATTATTATATATTTTCTATGATTTTCTAGATTTTTCTGGAATTAAAATGAATTTCTTCAAAACCGGTGTCGGCCAGTGCCGCTGACCGATTCCTGGATTTTTAATTCTTAAACGGTTTGAAATTTCTAAATGATTCTTTAGACATTATTCCTTAGAATCATATTTTCTACCTACATTCTTTTTCTGAGGATTTTTGGATTTTATGAAAATTCCAACGGAGTCGGTAGGTAACTGATTCCGGGATTTTTAGTTTTAAAACTATAAAGTATTTCTTAAAAAGGATTTCACTATTATTCTTAATATAATATTATGGATTTTTGATGTTTATTTCGGGTCGTTCCGAGATACTTGATTTCGGGACGTATCCGGTATTTTCCCGAAAGGTTTCCGCATCCGCGACTCAATCCCGGGAATCCGCCACTTTCATTATTTTTATTTTGCCTTCCAAGAGAAATATCTTCTCATTATAATTTCTTTTCCATTTTTCCTTTTCCTTTATTCTTTTCTTCCTCCCTAAGCTTCCATTTTCATCCACACATTTCCACCCATTCTCCACCACACAAATCTCCACCTCACCCTCCACCTCACCATCTCTTTGGCACACTTTGATTGGCCAAGGGACACCTCACCCCTCTCTTTGGCAAGCTCCTATTGGCCAAGGAGAACACCTCATCCTCCACTTTGCAATCAAACCCTCCCCTTTTATTAATTGCAACTTCTTTACAAAATCACAAACCTATAAATCCTTTTCCTTTACATTTTTATTCCCCTTTTTCATTTCTCTTCACCAAGAGCCAAACCCTAGCTTTCACCATCTCCATCTCCTTCTTCATCTCCACCAAGGCAACCACCACCACTTCTCCAACCTAGCTTCATCTTCTTCCTCTTTCATCTCCATGGAAAGCACACCAAGGTCAACAACAACTCCACCAAAGCTCCACCTTCTTCTTCATCATCAACTTCAATTACAACCATCATCACTCCATCACTTGTACTAATTTTGGTGAGTAATCTTCTTCACCTAAACTTGATTAATTCCTAGCATACTTGTATCTTCATATCTTGTGGTCACATGTCATCAAAATCATATTTTTAGACCATCACACACAACCACACAAAAATCTGATTTTTAGACCAACAGCAGCATTTTTCAGAACTTCGGTCGACCGGCCCTAGGGGGGCAGTCGACCGATGTGCACAAACGTGCACAGTTTTGAGTAGACGGTCGACCGGTTCACCAACCAGTCGACCGCTAGGAAACCCTGGAGCTCACGGCCCTGTATCGGTCGACCGGCAGTCGACCGACAGGCGACCGTTAGTTGTGTCTCCGGTCGACCGGCAGTCGACCGGAACTCGACCGACCAAACCTGGAGCTCACGGCCTTGTATCGGTCGACCGGCAGTCGACCGATCACTCGACCGACCTGTATTTTCGGTCGACCGGCCGTCGACCGACAGACGACCGTCCTGGCACTGTTAGTGTACCGGTCGACCGGCCATTGACCCCAGTCGACCGTTAGTCTGTTTTAGGCCAAAATCTGTTTTCCTGTGGAAAAGTCCTAATTCTTTAGAACCCTGTATTAGTCGACTTAGGGTATCTGTTAGTTGACTTAGGACCACTATTAGTCGACTACCCCATTTCTCCTAGTCGACCAACTTCTTTATTAGTCGACCACCCATTCCACCTAGACGACTAACTTTGCCTATCTGTTATAGTTGATTCCCTTCTTGAAACTGAACCTTACCCTCTAGACTTACATCACATATAGGTATCACTTGACTTGTCACTTGACAAACATCGTCTTCTATTCTTTCTCTCTCTCATCTTCACTCTACATATTTATATCACAGGTTATGGCGCATCCCGAACTTCAGTGGATTTCGGATATTTCGGTATATTGGTGACTCAGGCGAGTGTTCTCACTCGCTACCCTCTTGCTTCTCATTCCATTGATTATGATAGTATTCTCGCTCTAGTCTTCATGTATTGTATTTCATGCTTTATATCTTTTATTTCTTTATACTATGCGTGGCCGACCCTTCGTGGTCGTTGGACTTGTTGGACTTTGGGTCATTGCTTTTACGTTACCACTTGCTTTTACTTTAGACCTGTCAGTTACATGCTTCCTTTTAACACATGTATATCACCTGACTTCCAGTATGTTATCATCTGACCACCTGACATGCCACTATCTGGCAAGACCATCTTGTTATGTCATGACTTACCCAGACTTATTATCAATCCATTGTTATGCATGTTACTTGATATACATCACCATTTATCATGCTATCTCTTGACACCAAGCATGATACACCGATTCTTATAATTATCACGATAAAGGGAATGTAGTACCTGATTACTGTTATGTACTGATCACTGTTATGTATTCCTGTTATGATATTGCTCATTCCCGAAATCTGATAATTATGTTCATAAGCTATAAAAAGGACAACTTGTATGGGTATGGGAGGAAGTGATGGATGCCGGAATGATACCTTGCTTATAGTAGGTGTAATATAAGTATATATATATGTATATATATATACTGGCGGTAGTGAATCTGTTTACTGAATAGGGGGATTTTTGACCTCCAAAACTGTTTCCAGGTGAATGGAAACTACTATAAGAAGTGTTATCAGTTCTCCATCGGCTTCCGTTAACAACCCTTGGCTTGCTTATATATGGATGTATGTGGGTTGGCCGCACACCAGGTCACATACCTAGATATATGGGTCAGACAAGTAATAATAATAATAGATTCCAGTTATTGATTCCTGTTACACTTGCTATGCATGTCATGATTCCCGTTTTGTATTCCTGTTTGACTTTCATATGATTTGCAACTCTGATTCTATACGCTTGGATTTCTGTGGCATGAGATAGAAGTATATAGATGAGGGTTTCCTTGTTTGGATTATTCCTTCGATGTATTTGTCTCATGGGACCGTGACCTAAGCGTATAAAATCACTTTGCATGAAATCAGTTTTACCTTGGATTTCCGGTTTCCTGATGATTATGTTATACCGTTCATATATATATATACTTCTCTTATGTTCTAACCCTCCTGTCCTCTGTACTTGACACTTGTGCTCCTCCTGATTCGCCACCTGGCATTATATCATACTCGCCTGGGGAGTTTCACTGACTCCCCTGGATTCTCATGTCCAGGTCCTGGAGCCCGGAGCGTATGGATTTCTCCCTGTTGCTGCTCAGAGTGGCGCAGCGGTAGCGTGGTCTCTCCAGTTACCTCGTGAGCACTCTTTTGTACTGTTCATATACATGTATCTTTTATGTTGTCCATACATGTATATCTTTTGTATTCCCGCATTTGCGCATCAGTGATATAATATTATTGTTAATATTGGATCACTTCTGGTGATAATTCTGTAATTGTATATATGTGTTGGAATGTATAATGCACCATTTGCTTCCGTACTCTGATTCTTGTCTGTACTGATGCTTAGCGTATATACGGGAAGGTAATTCGGACTTACGTATATACGTTGCAGTGACGTCCCCGTATCCGTGGAATCGGGGCGTTACAGGTTGGTATCAGAGCATAGGTCAACTTAGGCTCGTCAGAGCTTAGGTCAGCTTAGGCTCTAAACCTCTTCAGTACGTCCAGAAGGCAAATCAATGGTAAAGAGATTTGCAACTGGAATACATGAGTCTTGGTTATACATTCCAACTACAAGTGCAGAGTTATCTATTTCTTGACTATCTTTCCTTTGATTTCAAATCCCTCCTTGACTATCTTTCCTTTGATTCCAAATTCCTCCTATCCTTTCCCTGTTTTGGTTTTATGTTTTGGTTTTATGAAGCCTTATACTATTTTAAGATATGACTAGACTAGAGAGGTAGTGGCTGGTTCAGAATGAAGCTATTATGTGATCTCTTCGGCCAATTCTATGAAGCTTGGTATTCTCCAGATCGATCTTGATCTGGCTATCTTTCAGAAGACAGCATTCGGGATTCTTAATTATCGGTCTTCTTTATTATGCTCAGGATTTTCGGGGTTTTCTTTATTTCACAGCCACGACATCATCAGTATTATTCAGTATTATTCTAAAGATTTATTACACAGCCACGACATCATCAGCTGGAAATGCAGAGTATGATTATTATTCAGTTGACTTGAGAGCCCTACCTATAGTGCTTCATATCTTAATTAGTATAAATTCCACCTTTGTCCCCTTTGTATTCAATTTGCCCCTTAACGAAATTGCGAGGACGCAATTTTTTGTAAGGTGGGTGGATTGTAATACCCCGTTCCCGGAATACGTACTTAGTTGCGTATTCAGATTTTCGATCGTATTTTTTCGATTTGTTTCCTGTATTTGTTTTGCTTTATGAATTCCTTGTATGATTGTTTTATCTTGGATTTGGATTCGTGGACTCGGAGTCAGTCCCAGTCCGAACCAGGAACTCGATTATAGTATATTATTCGATTTGGTCTTTCCGGTGATTAGATTTGACCGATTTTAGTTTTAAATATCATTTTCCATATTATATATTTTCTATGATTTTCTAGATTTTTCTGGAATTAAAATGAATTTCTTCAAAACCGGTGTCGGCCAGTGCCGCTGACCGATTCCTGGATTTTTAATTCTTAAACGGTTTGGAATTTCTAAATGATTCTTTAGACATTATTCCTTAGAATCATATTTTCTACCTACATTCTTTTTCTGAGGATTTTTGGATTTTATGAAAATTCCAACGGAGTCGGTAGGTAACTGATTCCGGGATTTTTAGTTTTAAAACTATAAAGTATTTCTTAAAAAGGATTTCACTATTATTCTTAATATAATATTATGGATTTTTGATGTTTATTTCGGGTCGTTCCGAGATACTTGATTTCGGGACGTATCCGGTATTTTCCCGAAAGGTTTCCGCATCCGCGACTCAATCCCGGGAATCCGCCACTTTCATTATTTTTATTTTGCCTTCCAAGAGAAATATCTTCTCATTATAATTTCTTTTCCATTTTTCCTTTTCCTTTATTCTTTTCTTCCTCCCTAAGCTTCCATTTTCATCCACACATTTCCACCCATTCTCCACCACACAAATCTCCACCTCACCCTCCACCTCACCATCTCTTTGGCACACTTTGATTGGCCAAGGGACACCTCACCCCTCTCTTTGGCAAGCTCCTATTGGCCAAGGAGAACACCTCATCCTCCACTTTGCAATCAAACCCTCCCCTTTTATTTAATTGCAACTTCTTTACAAAATCACAAACCTATAAATCCTTTTCCTTTACATTTTTATTCCCCTTTTTCATTTCTCTTCACCAAGAGCCAAACCCTAGCTTTCACCATCTCCATCTCCTTCTTCATCTCCACCAAGGCAACCACCACCACTTCTCCAACCTAGCTTCATCTTCTTCCTCTTTCATCTCCATGGAAAGCACCACCAAGGTCAACAACAACTCCACCAAAGCTCCACCTTCTTCTTCATCATCAACTTCAATTACAACCATCATCACTCCATCACTTGTACTAATTTTGGTGAGTAATCTTCTTCACCTAAACTTGATTAATTCCTAGCATACTTGTATCTTCATATCTTGTGGTCACATGTCATCAAAATCATATTTTTAGACCATCACACACAACCACACAAAAATCTGATTTTTAGACCAACAGCAGCATTTTTCAGAACTTCGGTCGACCGGCCCTAAGGGGGCAGTCGACCGATGTGCACAAACGTGCACAGTTTTGAGTAGACGGTCGACCGGTTCACCAACCAGTCGACCGCTAGGAAACCCTGGAGCTCACGGCCCTGTATCGGTCGACCGGCAGTCGACCGACAGGCGACCGTTAGTTGTGTCTCCGGTCGACCGGCAGTCGACCAGAACTCGACCGACCAAACCTGGAGCTCACGGCCTTGTATCGGTCGACCGGCAGTCGACCGATCACTCGACCGACCTGTATTTTCGGTCGACCGGCCGTCGACCGACAGACGACCGTCCTGGCACTGTTAGTGTACCGGTCGACCGGCCATTGACCCCAGTCGACCGTTAGTCTATTTTAGGCCAAAATCTGTTTTCCTGTGGAAAAGTCCTAATTCTTTAGAACCCTGTATTAGTCGACTTAGGGTATCTGTTAGTTGACTTAGGACCACTATTAGTCGACTACCCCATTTCTCCTAGTCGACCAACTTCTTTATTAGTCGACCACCCATTCCACCTAGACGACTAACTTTGCCTATCTGTTATAGTTGATTCCCTTCTTGAAACTGAACCTTACCCTCTAGACTTACATCACATATAGGTATCACTTGACTTGTCACTTGACAAACATCGTCTTCTATTCTTTCTCTCTCTCATCTTCACTCTACATATTTATATCACAGGTTATGGCGCATCCCGAACTTCAGTGGATTTCGGATATTTCGGTATATTGGTGACTCAGGCGAGTGTTCTCACTCGCTACCCTCTTGCTTCTCATTCCATTGATTATGATAGTATTCTCGCTCTAGTCTTCATGTATTGTATTTCATGCTTTATATCTTTTATTTCTTTATACTATGCGTGGCCGACCCTTCGTGGTCGTTGGACTTGTTGGACTTTGGGTCATTGCTTTTACGTTACCACTTGCTTTTACTTTAGACCTGTCAGTTACATGCTTCCTTTTAACACATGTATATCACCTGACTTCCAGTATGTTATCATCTGACCACCTGACATGCCACTATCTGGCAAGACCATCTTGTTATGTCATGACTTACCCAGACTTATTATCAATCTATTGTTATGCATGTTACTTGATATACATCACCATTTATCATGCTATCTCTTGACACCAAGCATGATACACCGATTCTTATAATTATCACGATAAAGGGAATGTAGTACCTGATTACTGTTATGTACTGATCACTGTTATGTATTCCTGTTATGATATTGCTCATTCCGAAATCTGATAATTATGTTCATAAGCTATAAAAAGGACAACTTGTATGGGTATGGGAGGAAGTGATGGATGCCGGAATGATACCTTGCTTATAGTAGGTGTAATATAAGTATATATATATGTATATATATATATACTGGCGGTAGTGAATCTGTTTACTGAATAGGGGGATTTTTGACCTCCAAAACTGTTTCCAGGTGAATGGAAACTACTATAAGAAGTGTTATCAGTTCTCCATCGGCTTCCGTTAACAACCCTTGGCTTGCTTATATATGGATGTATGTGGGTTGGCCGTACACCAGGTCACATACCTAGATATATGGGTCAGACAAGTAATAATAATAATAGATTCCAGTTATTGATTCCTGTTACACTTGCTATGCATGTCATGATTCCCGTTTTGTATTCTGTTTGACTTTCATATGATTTGCAACTCTGATTCTATACGCTTGGATTTCTGTGGCATGAGATAGAAGTATATAGATGAGGGTTTCCTTGTTTGGATTATTCCTTCGATGTATTTGTCTCATGGACCGTGACCTAAGCGTATAAAATCACTTTGCATGAAATCAGTTTTACCTTGGATTTCCGGTTTCCTGATGATTATGTTATACCGTTCATATATATATATATACTTCTCTTATGTTCTAACCCTCCTGTCCTCTGTACTTGACACTTGTGCTCCTCCTGATTCGCCACCTGGCATTATATCATACTCGCCTGGGGAGTTTCACTGACTCCCCTGGATTCTCATGTCCAGGTCCTGGAGCCCGGAGCGTATGGATTTCTCCCTGTTGCTGCTCAGAGTGGCGCAGCGGTAGCGTGGTCTCTCCAGTTACCTCGTGAGCACTCTTTTGTACTGTTCATATACATGTATCTTTTATGTTGTCCATACATGTATATCTTTTGTATTCCCGCATTTGCGCATCAGTGATATAATATTATTGTTAATATTGGATCACTTCTGGTGATAATTCTGTAATTGTATATATGTGTTGGAATGTATAATGCACCATTTGCTTCCGTACTCTGATTCTTGTCTGTACTGATGCTTAGCGTATATACGGGAAGGTAATTCGGACTTACGTATATACGTTGCAGTGACGTCCCCGTATCCGTGGAATCGGGGCGTTACAGATATAATAAGCACAAATAAAACATACATATAGCACAAATAAAACATATATATGTATGAAAAATTAGATACCAATCGAAATTGATACTATTTGAAGTCCAAACATACATACAAAAAAATATATGAGTATACAAGAAAAATGTCAATATTGATACCAATTGAAAGAATCCAATGATACCAATTGAAACAACAATAATATCAAGAGTATATCTCATATTACCTACCACCCAATCATGCTCATGTTTAAAATGATTTTCAATAAAAAGCATACATAGGCATGGTCGCCCATCCAACCGCCCGTGGAAGGTAGGGGTTTTCAAAAATGGATTTGAAAATATTGTATGAAAACTCTACCATGTGAAGAATACGAACTAGTTAAAGAAAATTTTATAAACTAGTATGAAATCCTTCAAGTAAGGAATAAAATAAAATTATATTTCATGAAATACATGTAAATCACATGGCACTAAACACTCAAAGTCCATAAAGCCCATACATACTCATGAAAAACATAATCATGAGAAACATTTAAATAAGGTGAGTGTACAAGTGTAGTGTGAAACACATAATCATGAAAATTGGCAATAAAGCTCAATATTCCGTAAAACATGAAAATCATCAAAAAACTATTTAATCTTCAAGGCATATGTATGTCTTATACAAACTAAAGTATACATACATATCCAAAACACAACGAGTCCACAAATGTATATGCATGAAGGCACGTGGCTCAAAGGATGTATATGTATAAACAAATAGTTTGGACAAGATAAACATATACATGATGTTAAACATAGAAACATGAAAAACATGGATAAAATAGGAATACAAGTTAAATGCATGAATCATCAAAACTAGACTATACTAGCACATCAAATGGGTACAAATAAGCGTTCAAGCTCAAACATATAAAACTTTATTTGTGGCCCACTATATGTACAAGTATAAATCCTAGTCTTAATGAAAACTAACATTTAAACATATATTCAAATCATGAAGCATAAACCAAGACATAATGTTGGCCCAGAGGCCTTCCACTCTAGTTTTGATGATGATTAACTCATGTTGTTATGTTTACTAATAATCTTGTGATTTTAGTTTCAGATCATTATCAAGATATTAGTTGGTGATTAGCTTCAACAAAGGAGTTTGGAAGCTTTCACATGGTGATTCCAGAGCCCGAGCATCAAGATCATACATTGCACTCGTTGGAGTCTAGCTCGGTGGATCACGTTTTGGATCGAGTCGACTTGAAGATGGAAGATCGTCAAGAAGATTTAGGTATCCTAGTTTAGTTTGTTTTAGATCCATTTATAAAGACTAGATAGTTGATATGCTCAAGTGCACAATACACACACGTTTTATGTTTTGGTATTTTTAACAAAACATATTTTTAGAATTAAAGACAAAAACTATGATATATATATGTTTCATGTATATTGGATTTATGTCCATATGCAACATGCCTAAAAGTGTTTAAGTATCATGTTTTTGTATTTCAATGAGTTTTAGGAAAAATCAAATTTCCTATTGAAAAATCCATGTTTGGAAAAATACAGGTTTTGGTTTTTGATAAAATTTCTAAGACACAAAAATGATTCAATATGTTTGATATTTGTCTTGAAATTTTTATCACAAGTTTGTATTTCAATATAAAATGATAAAACTACTTTTGTGTATTTTTAGAAGATTTATGGTAATTTTTAGAATATTTAAAAACCAGTTTTTCTGTCCTAGAAACCTGGCTGCCAGGCTCTGGCGGTCGACCGGGCCGGTCGATCGGTCCCAGAGTCGGTCAACCGACCGACGTGCACAGGTCAGTGCACGTTTGGCCAGGGAACTGGGCCGGTCGACCGGGCGGTCGACCGGCCAGAGAGCTTTGCTTTCTGGAAAACTTCGGTCGACCGGCCGGTCGACCGCAGTTCCCCAACAGTCGATTTTTCGACCGTTGGCGGTCGACCGGGCGGTCGACCGCCAGCCGTGTCAGGCTGTAAAAATAGCCCAACGGCTATATTTTGGAGAGGGCTATTTAAGCCCCATCTCTTTGGGTTTTTAACTAAGTTTTTAGAGCAAAATCTCCAGAGCTTTTCTTGGTGTTTAAAACAAGTTTTCAAAAGAGTTTTTAGTGCCAAAAAATCTATCTTAATTGTTTTAAGTGTTTTGTTTATTTCAAAGAAAATAGGTTTTGGGAATTTGTTTCTTGATCTAAAATTCTATATTTATTTGATATTTTCCCAAGAGATTTTCTTTGATCAAAACACTTGTTTTTCCACACTTGAGCTATCCTCTATCCTATTCTATTAGGATCATTTATTTGTGGGAAAAGAGATTGTTTGTGATTGAAAGATACCACCAAGTTGTAAACCCTTGCTTTGTTGGGTTGCTCCCTCTTTGGTAGAGGTTGAGATTGTTGTTTGCTCCCTCTTGGTGAGGTGGAGTTAGAGTTGGTTTGTATCCCTCTTCGATAGAGGTGGATTGTGGTTGTATTGCCTCGATGGAGGTAGTGTTGGTTGAGAGAGGAGTTCGGTACTCCCGGTTGTACAAATCTTCCTCGATGGAGGTTCCCTCGGTGGGAGTCCTCGGTGGACAAGATAGTGGATTGGAAATCCTTCTCGGTGAAGGCGGGGATGTAGAGCTAGGGGCTCGAACCTCGAAACACATCTTTGTCTTTGCGTTTGATCCGTTGACTCTATACTCTCTCTCCTTTATTTGTGTTGAGCATTGCATCTTTCATATCATTCATATTGCTTGTGTTGTGCCTTACATTGTTTTCCATATAATTTTGCAAAGGGAAAAACTTACAATAAAAGAGTTGAGGAGCTAAATTACAAGTATTCTTAAAAATATTACAAGTAGATCTCCTCAGAGATTCTGGAGAAGTGTGCCGATAGGAGTCTGGTCAGCGCGCGACCACTTTGTCCCTTTGAAGATGCGAGCGATGAGATTCCCTTCTCGTCTGGTTCGGGGAATCAGAGAACAGAAGGTTGGTAGAACCCTCTTGCTACTTCTCAAAACCTGCCTTCAATTAGGAATTCCTTCTCGCTTGGTTCCGGAGATTCCTTGAGAAGAAGGTATTTAGGGTATCAGCACCCTGATTAGAGAAGCAATTCTCTAAAAGTCTCTGAATTCTTGTGCACACGGTGCGTTGTGAAGAAGTCTCTGCTTGTGGAGTCCTCTCTCTTGCGCCTGTACGTCTTCTCTCGTCCTCTCTCCATGTACCCCTGATGGGCTATTTATAGGGAGAGCAAGGGTATAATCGTCCCTTGAAGATATGGAAACAGATTGAATCAAATCTGTTTAAATCTGGAAAGTAGCCTTGCTGCGAGGCTAGGATCAGCTTCTGCGAAGCTAGAAATGGCAGGTCGGTTGATCTTCTTGATTTGTTTTGATCCTTTCCATATCGTTGGAGGATTTTCCCTGATCTTCTTACTCATTTTAGAAGAGTCCAGAGATTGTGGCACTCAACTGCCAAATTTGATCTCAGATTTGATCTTGATTGGATTTGATCTTGATCCCAATTAGATCTGATCTCATCTGAAGATTTGATTGGTCAAAGGTTGACCATAGCAGACTAGCAGCGGCGATGCCCGCTTTGAACTCACAGCGGAGCTGGAGGCAGTGACTGGAGAAGTCAGAAGAAAGCTCTTCGGCGGAGCTAGATGTCGTCTGTGGCGAAGCTACCGCATACCCTTTCTGCGCAGTTGCATGTGACTTCAGGCGAAGTTAACTCTCTCTGCGGAGTTGCGCTCTAGCAGTTCAGGCGAAGCTATAAGTTAGCTTCCTGGCGGAGCTTTGAATGGCTTCAAGGCGAAGTTGGATGATCTTAGCCTCTCAGGCGAGGCTATCCCTTTGGGTTCATGTGATGCTAAGTGCTAGCATCTTAGACCTGCTGAGGTCTGTTCAGAAACAATCCGGGTTCACTGTCTGCTTGCTGGATGAGTGGAGTCCAAGTTGCTTCCTTGTCCCTCGGAGATGGGTGAAAACTGGTCGTCAGCTTGTCTGTCACTTGTCTTTTGTAAATGTCAACAAGTTTAGACATTGTTCAGACCAATAAGAATCTTGTTTTTTTTTAAGTGTCAACAAGACCCCCTTTAAACTTTTCAGAAGTCTGCAATGGCTCAGACTTTGAAATACTTTGAACTGCTTTGATTGGTGGTGTGTAGAGTATGAACGTCACCATGGTGGTTGAGTTCAGCTTCGCTTTAAATCCTGATTTAGGATGTAGATTCGCCAAGGAATCATGTAAACTTGCATCTGGGTAGCTTCGCGGCTAGGTAAGTTCGCTCTGGAACATCTGTTGCTTTTTTAAGGCCAACTACCGTGGGCCGGTTACGAGAAGGATTACTTCTTCTCTCGCACTGAAAGAGGGAGATATTCTTTCCTCGCGCGTTTCCAAGGGAGGATATTCCCTTTCTTCAAGGCGCCATGAGTGCCTTTATGAGGGAGACATTTCTTCCTTTGCACGGTTCCAAGGGAAACCGTTCCTTTTGTCAAGGCGCAGTAAATACCTTAAATGCGCCCGTGCTTCCACGCTTGAGGCGGCAGCGCTCAGGCCATGGGGCTTATAAATAGGACACTTGAGGTCCTCTGAAGAGAAGTGATCTGCTCTTCTCCTCTTCTCTTGGTTGAGAGAGATATTCAGATCTCTGAAGTAGTAGGGATGGCCACTCTGGTTATTACCCGGCCAAGGACCGGTAAGTCTTGATCATTCAACGACTTCACCAACTTTAGGGAATTCATCTCCCTTAATTCAGCTTTAACAGCTTGCTTCAGGGATTAGTTTCCCTTGTTCTTCATTTTGCAATTGGCTGATTGCATGTTAAGGATTTCAGCATAGCTTTCCAGCGAAGCTATCATCTTGACTTGATCAGAGAAAGATCACTGCATGCTAAGTCCGCTGCACAGGCAGAACTTGGGACTTAGTTTCTTCAAGGTTGAGCCAGTCTTGCCATATAGGTGGGGTCAAGATTGCGTCCTCCAGGATCAGTCTGGCTTAGCCATATAGGCGAGGCTAGGACTTGGCGTTTGCTGAGCTAGCCCATCATCTCTGTGCAAGCGAGGCTATCAATGTTTGACTGAATCAGATTGCTTTACCCCAAAGAATTTAACTTAGTGTTTTTGCAGCTTCTCCCGTATTTAACTGCCAATCTGTTCTGATTTGCATTGCAGTGAGCTATGTTCGCCAACTTTGTGACTTGATGAAAGAGACCGAAAAGTTGCCTTATGCTTCCCCAGTTGAAGCTTTACTTTTAAGCAGGAGGAACAAACTGGGGCAGCTGATGCGTGTCCCAGAGGCTGTTGGCAGTCGCTTATCCGAGATGATCCACTTCGAGGCGAGGCTGGTGGTCGCTTATTTGAGATGATCCACTTCGGGAAAGCGGACGTCACCTGTGAGATCACTGACCTTGTCCTAGTGGCACCATCTGTCTTGGTGGCACCATCTGTCTTTATGCGAAGGATTACAGCCTTGTGCAGGAGGAAGGCCTTTCGTGTCCAGTTGGTAGGGCTTGGAAGTAGATAGGACCTCTTGTATGCCTTTTGAGCAAATGACTCTGTTGTATGAGACACAACTTTGATGTAGTATCAATGTACCTTTCCTTTTAAATCAATGAAAGTTCATTTTCTGCTCATTTGATTTTTTGCCTTGGCTTCATCTTGAACTTGAATCAGTCAGGCGGAGCTAAACTTCATGCGAAGTTAAAGATAGGACTCTTTTTGTATCAAGAATGAGCTTCCAGCGAAGCTAACATATCTGCGAAGTTCGGCCTATGCCTTCAGCGAAGCTAAGGCAATCCTTCTGGCGAAGTCATTGATGTATTGTGCGAAGTCCGCATTTGACTCATGGCAAAGTTAGTTGACAGCTTTTATAAGAGCTTGAAGCGATCTATTGCTTTGATTTTAAAAGGCTCGACCACCTCATTCTCTGCTTTAAAGGTGGTCCTCTCCCGAAGCATTGAGAGTATCCGAGACCTTGAAGGGTATAACCAGGCCAGTGCCTTGGAACTCCTATTAAATCAATTTGAGAGGGACGTAGAGGAATGGCGCCGTCTTAGCCTCTCAGACCTAGAGTCTTTGGTTGATGAGCAGCTTGCGCATCTTGTCACTCAAATGCATGAAGTCCGTCTTGCTGCTCAAGAAGTTGCTAAAGCTATTTCTTCTGACTTGAAATCCTTGGAGACAAGGAAAGTAGAGGTTGGGAATGCCATTGATACCTCCACCAGTGCTCTTCTTGACGCTGAAGATAAAATTGGGAAGGCCAAGGAGATGATCAGGAAGGCAAATCTTCTCTTATCTAGGGCTGAACCAGTGCGTCTTGAAGAGACTGCGCGGCTTGAGCAGCTTAAAGCTCAGAGTGACGAACTCTCGCGGCAGGAGTTAGCTCAGAGGGAAACCTTGGTTGAGGTCGAAGCTCGTTTGACCCAGGCTACGAACTTTAATGAGGCTGAGCTGAGGTCGCAGGTGCTTGTCCGGGCTGCTAATGATAGAAGGGCGAGGCTGGCTTCCCTTGAAGAGCGGATCAGATCTTATAATGTACGCCCGTAGGTCGCAATATATGTACCTCCATGTATCTCATCCTTTTAGAATTAATGAAAATAATCATTTTTTGTTTTGACTCCCTGTCGAATCTCCAAATTGCTCCACTTTCTGAATTGTCGGTTCCAAATTGTACTGGTGCCATTTGAGAGAATAGTCCTTTGCTGGATTGAATGCTGAAACTTGACAGTCTGTCAATTCAGAGGTCGCGATGACATAACTGGTTGAGGAGCCACCGAGCTTCAAAGTTGGTGATACTTGTCTTTTGTAAATGTCAACAAGTATCGAGACCTGTCTTTTGTAAATGTCAACAGGGCTCAAGGTTGAGACTTAGCTATCTGCTGGTTCAGAGGTCGCAATGACATAACCGATTGAGACGCCACCAAGCTCAAGGTTGGTGATACTTATCTTTTGTAAATGTCAATAAGTATCGAGACCTGTCTTTTGTAAATGTCAACAGGGCTCAAGGTTGAGACTTAGCTGTCTGCTGGTTCAGAGGTCGCAATGACATAACCGATTGAGACGCCACCAAGCTCAAGGTTGGTGATACTTATCTTTTGTAAATGTCAATAAGTATCGAGACCTGTCTTTTGTAAATGTCAACAGGGCTCAAGGTTGAGACTTAGCTGTCTGCTGGTTCAGAGGTCGCAATGGCATAACCGATTGAGACGCCACCAAGCTCAAGGTTGGTGATACTTATCTTTTGTAAATGTCAATAAGTATCGAGACCTGTCTTTTGTAAATGTCAACAGGGCTCAAGGTTGAGACTTAGTTGTCTGCTGGTCCAGAGGTCGCAATGACATAACCGATTGAGACGCCACCAAGCTCAAGGTTGGTGATACTTGTCTTTTGTAAATGTCAACAAGTATCGAGACCTGTCTTTTATAAATGTCAACAGGGCTCAAGGTTGAGACTTAGCTGTCTACTGGTTCAGAGGTCGCAATGACATAACCGATTGAGACGCCACCAAGCTCAAGGTTGGTGATACTTATCTTTTCTTTTGTAAATATCAACAAGTATCGAGACCTGTCTTTCGTAAATGTCAACAGGACTCAAGGTTGAGACTTAGCTGTCTGCTGGTTCAGAGGTCGCAATGACATAATCGATTGAGACGCCACCAAGCTCGAAGTTGAGATGGAATTTGGGAAAAGGACTCGTTTTCACGGGAGAAACGAGAAAATCACTGTCATAGGTTTAGTGTTAACGTAACAGCGAAATGCATATGTGGCCTTACCATTCTATGGATGAGAATTGGTAAGTGATTTTGGAGAGCTCGTTTTCGCGGGGAGAAACAAGGGAATCACTGTAATAGGTTTAATGTTAACGTAACAGCGAAATGCATATGTGGTCTTACCATTCTAGGATGAGAATTGGTAAGTGATTTTGGAGAGGGAATCAAACGGGAATAGGTCCCTTAGGATTTTTAACAAATCCTCAGCTGTCAACGGGTTTGATATGTCTTTACCAACTACCATTTGAATTGGGCTAGCCATGCTATTCCCCTCAGCATGATGAGTTGTCGAGGACTTATGTTAGGCTTAAAGGCCAACATTTTCCTCTGTCCTTAATCGTTAAGGATGTTGGATCGTCTGGTTAACGTATGTGTAACCTTGATTCTCCTTTAAGACAACCAGTATACGGCCAGGTTCCTACTGGTTTATGGTTGTGTGATCTCGCCTGGAGGAAGAGAAAGGCTCTCTTTGTGTGTACTTTGGACACGAAGATCTTGATCAGAGGTGTAGTGTTAACTTGATCATGAGAAGGATCCTTTATTAAGGATAATACTTTTTTAAGAACTTGCCATTGATCGGCATCATGAGTAGGTCGCCATCTGAAGTCATAAGGCGGTATGCTCCGTTTTAATAGACTGTTTCTATTACAAACGGTCCTTCCCATTTAGGCTGAAATTTGCCTTGGTTTTGTGCGTCATAATCATCGGTCGTCTAACGGCTAAAACCAGGTCTCCTTTCTGGAAGACTCTCTGTTTGACCTTCTTATTGAAGGCTTTTGAAATTCGAGCTTGATACAGCTCGATGTGTTGCTGAGCTTGTAGCCGCTTCTCATCTAGGGCTTCGAGCACTTGAAGACGCAATCGATCATTATCCTATGATGTGATCTTAGTGGTCAGAGCAACTCGCAATGACGGCATCTGGATTTCCAAAGGTATGACTGCTTCACACCCGTACACCAGGGAAAAAGGCGTATTGCCTGTCGGTGTTCGAACTGTGGTTCGGTATGCCCAAAGACATTCACCAAGTTTTTCGTCCCAATCTCGCTTATTCGAGGAGATGAACTTCTTGAGTAACTTGATGATTGTTTTGTTGAATGCTTCCGCTACGCCGTTGGCGGTAGGATTATAGGCGGTTGAAGTCACATTCTGAATTCGGTATTTATCGCAGAACCGGTAGAATACTTGGCTTACGAATTGTGGACCGTTGTCGTGGATGATCCGCCTGGGGACACCAAATCGATGGATGACATGGTGTTTGATGAAATTAACCGCGTTAGAGGTTTTGACTTCAGCCAATGGTATGGCCTCCGCCCATTTTGAAAAGTAATCGGTTATTGCAAGGATAAACCGATGACCTCTTGTCGAAGAGGGGCTAATTGGCCCTACGACGTCGATTCCCCATGCTTCAAATGGCCATGAAGCAACAGTCGGGTGGAACAACTCCGAAGGCTGGTGAATGAAATCCGCATGAATCTGGCATGCTTTACACCTTCGTGCATATTGGATGGCATCGGCTATCATAGTCGGCCAATAGTATCCAAGCCTATGCAATCTGTCTTTAAGTTTTGGACCTAGCTGATGAGCTCCGCAAGTGCCATCGTGCGCTTCTTGAAGCGCTTCCTGTGCCTCTGAATTGGAAAGGCAACGGAGGAGGACACCGTCATATGAATGACGGTAAAATGTCTTCAGAGTTGGATCGTAGTAGAAACGGAGAGACCTTCGTCTGATAGATGCCGCTTCTTTATGATCGTTTGGTAGCAGACCATGTAAAGCATAGTCGATGAGAGAAAATCACCAATCTCTCGCTCAAGATCCGTGGAGACGTTATAGACTTCTCGGGTTCTTATCATATGCTTAGAGCATACAAGATGTCAGGTTGCCACTGTGAGGTGATACTCGGTGTCGATCGGTAAGGCTAATGTTGTTGCTAATGCAGCAAGAGCGTCCGCCTTGGTGTTTTGAGATCGAGACACGTGTCCGATGTAGAAGCCTTCGAACAAATTAGCCAATTCGATGGCTGTGTGATAATACGGCACCAAGTCTTCATGGCGGACCTCATGTTCGCCTTTAACCTGATTGATAATCAGTTTTGAATCGCCGTAAGCTTCAAGATAGCGTACCCCCATTCCGTGGGCGAGCTGGAGACCAATGAGCAGAGCATTATATTCCGCTACATTATTGGAGCATGATTCCGTCAGAGAGAACGCTCTAGGAAGGACGTGATTTTGTGGAGAGATAAACACAACCCCCACACCGGCGATGATCCTGCCCTTAGTACCTATTCGTGATGCTCCATCGAAGAACATCTGCCACACTTCATCCTCTGAGGTTATATTGGAGTCGAAGACTTCATCTGGAATATCCTCGTGAAGTTTTGAATGTTCCGGAACTCGATGGGCAGCCAAGAACTCTGCGAGGGCCTGACCTTTAACCGCTTTCTGCGGGGTAAAGATCATGTCGTATTGAGACAAAAGAAGTGCCCATTTAGCCAATCTTGAATTCAGTGATCCTGGCTTTGTCATGAGGAGACGCAGTGGGTTCACTCTGGAGATGACATGTATGGTTTGGCCGACCAAATAATGTCGTGTCTTCTGAACAGCAAAGACAAGAGCTAAGCACTCCTTCTCGATAGGATTATAACGAGATTCCGCCCCTATGAGAGTCCTGCTCAGATAATAAATGGCCTGCTCGTGACTATTGTCGTCTTTTTGAGCGAGGAGGGCACCGAGAGAGTAGTCCATTGCTTTTACATAAAGCAAGAATGGTTTCCCTGATGTAGGGCCACTAAGACTGGAAGCTTTGTGAGGTATCTCTTGATGTCATCATAAGCTTCCTGGCAAGCTTGATCCCATACGAAGGAAGCACCCTTTTTCATGAGTCAGGTGAACGGTTGGCAGCGGCCCGAGAGATTTGCAATAAATCTTCTGATATAAGCCAGCCTGCCTTGCAAGCCTCTAAGCTCTTTGAGGTTCCTCGGTGGATGCATACTTTGAATGGCTTTGACCTTGTCTGGGTCAAGATGAATCCCTTTTGATGTGACAATAAACCCAAGGAATTTGCCGCTCGAAACTCCAAGAAGGATTTTGTCAGGTTCATTTTCAGTTGATGAGCCCACATTATGTCGAACATCGTTCTCAGATCGCGAAGATGGTCATCTTTATTGCGGCTTTTGACGGCAATGTCGTCGACTTAGCATTCCACCGTTTTTCGAAGATGGTCGCGGAAGGTTGTACTCATTGCCCGCTGATAGGTTGCTCCTGCGTTCTTCAGTCCAAAAGGCATCACGGTGTAGCAGTATACCCCCAATAGTGTTCGGAACGAAGTATGCTTTTCATCGTCAGGATACATCTTAATCTGGTTGTAACCTAAAAAGCCGTCCATGAAAGACATCCTTTTGAATCCACATGTGTTGTCGATCATGACATCAGTGATGGGTAGCGGGAATTCGTCTTTAGGACAAGCCGTATTGAGATCACGGTAGTCGATGCAGACCCGTATCTTCCCGTTCTTCTTGAGGACAGGAACGATATTAGCAACCCAATCTGGATGTTGTTCCTTGCGAATGAAGCCACATGCAATGAGCTTGTGAACTTCGGCTTCAATAGCTTCCATGATGTTTGGACGAAACCGACGTTGTTGCTGCTTGACTGGCTTGACGTCGGGCTTGATGTTTAGACGGTGCATAGCGACTTGTGGGTCAAGTCCGGGCATGTCTTCGTAACTCCATGCGAAAACGTCTATATACTCTTTTATGAGCATTATCAATTCTTTCTTTTCTGTAAGTGATAGGCTTTCACTTATAAAAATGGGCTCATGGTGGTCTTGACTACCCAAGTTGACCTGTATCACCTTGTCTTCAGTAGGTGGTTCGCGCAATTCGAATCGCTTTTCCCATTGGAGGTCTAATTGCTGGGCCCATGGTTCCTCTTCAGCAGCTTCTGTGGGCTCCAATTGACTGCTTGAAGTCATATTAACAGTGAGGTTTTCGAATATTCCTCCTACACTGACATCTGAGTCTCACTCGGAGGATGATGCTGAATGTGATGGAATTAGTTCATCGTCTTTGAATTGAACCGTTGCTGACGATGTGGGTGTAACATATCCCAACCCCCTGCGTGTACTATCATAGTAGTTGGCAGGCTTCCCTTTTGGCACAAAGTTACGCATCAAACCGCGCCTTCCTTTTCCAAAATTCAGGCCTACTCCATGTTTTAGGTCGTACCCCATTTTCTTCATAATATGGCGCGCTGGCCGCGCGTAATGAAAGAATTGTGGAGTGTCTGAGTCTGAACTTGAATCTGCGGCCGTGGGTCCCCGTGGTTGGGTTCTACCGAAGATTATTGGTAACTGACCTTCTTTGGATGGCGGAATCACCAAAACGGCTCCTTCTGCGGATTCTATGGGCGTACTGGACGCACTTGGTTTATGTAAAGGCATGTGTAGAGAGCTATCCGTAATGGATTTAAACAGCCCAACACTTGCAGGATAATCGAAAGAAATATTATCATTAATTACCCATTCACCTTCATCTTCGAAAGCAGTATTACATTGGGGGTTATTGAGACATGCTATAATTGGTTCAATAATTAGAATGGCTGGCATGCCTGCTTCGGATTCTGAATCCGCCTCGCTGCCACTTTCATCGTCGTCTGGCAACGGTTCTTTGGGTGTTTCACTAGCCTCTTGATACAGGAGAGCGTCAGTGAAGTAATTTTTCACCCCTTTGAATGGTTGCTTCTCAGCAAAGACAGTTCGTACTGTCGCGTCATCTTCAACATATTTGAAGCATTAGTGCAGAGTAGAAGGAACGATCCAGTTGGCATGGATCCATGGTCGTCCTAGCAGTAGGTTATATGACGTGTCGGCGTCAATGACATAGCATGTCACTTCTGACTTCAGGCTCCCGATTCTGCAACGGAGCCGGATTTTTCCAAGTGGATGACTACTCCCGGCATTGAAACCGTATATTGTAGTGGTGGTTGCGGACAACCTATACAGCGGTATGCCGAGGAAGTAGAGAAGCCTTTTGGGGATGATGCTGAGTGCGGACCCCGGATCGACTTGTATTCTTTCAATGCACGTTGAACCGATATATCCGGTGTAGTACAGAGGTCGATCGTGCTTGTTGTCTTTGAGAAGCATATCTTCCGCCGTGAACGTAATGGCGGGCACCTTTGATTGTGTGTGATGACATTCTGGGCAAGGAGACTGAGCGTCATCGTTAGGGACCTATGGCATATATGTCAGGAATGATTCTGAATTAGCCAGGGCATCCCTAAGTGCTTCTCTTGTCTCTTTTGAGAGACGAAGGAGCTCGTGTATTGTAATACGAGCTGGGATATTAGCCAGCTGGGCCAATATGTCAAAACGAAAGGGCTTGTCAAGCCCTGGGCCTGAAGGCTTCTTCAGGACATGGTCGAACCGTACCTCCTTAGGCTTTTATTTTCCCTTTGTTGGAACTGGAGCGGATGCTGATATTGTACTGACGTCGTTTGCTATTGTATCTTGTCAGTAGACTTCTCATACTGTCTTAAGTATGATTTTCCAGATCGGGTGCCCGTCTGTTGAGGTAGGTCGGCCTGCGTTGTGCAAGCCTGCTTTTCTCCTTCTGAGTCAGTGAGGGAAGCTGACGTAAGATTGCCATCGTCCGGCAGGATGGAGATGACATTGCAAGATTTGCCCTTTGACTTGGGCTTCTTTGAATCCCACTGTTCGTCTTGGACGAGGTCTGGGTGTATCCACATGACTTCCCCCGTCTCTAATGTTAAGGGAACAAGACCCTTATTATCTTGAGTTTTAGCTGGAGGATGCTTGACTTCCAACCGTGGCGCAGGGACTGGATAAGTCCCGTCAGGAACTGTAACCTTTGGAGTTTTGCCGAACTCGAGGGTCACCATTTGGCAGTGACTTTCTTCTGCTCTGCCTTCAGTGTGAGGACTCCAGCATCAATCAAGGCTTGAATTCTGTCTTTGAGGACATAGCACTTGTCGGTAGGATGGTGGATCATCCTGTGGTAGAGGCAGTATTTGGGATCGTTTGTGCATCCTATCTCATTAGGACGCCGGGCATCTGGCAGCTTCATTTTATTCCCTTTGTGGAGCAAATGAAATATTGTGATCACCTGATCGTCTCTGAAGGAGTACTGTTTTGGAGGAAACTTAGATTCCTGATTATTGAAGCCGCTCTTCTTGGCTTTTGACTGCACATCCCCAGACAATTCAACGGACATAGTCTCCTTCCCTTTGGCTTGAGAAAACTGCGCCATGTCACTACGTCCTTTGTTGTTCATATCCCATTTGGCTTTGGGGGTAGATGGTTTCGAACTTTTTAGCCGACTTTTCAGCTATCTCAGCTTGTTCGACCAATTCTTTCCAGGTATGGGCTTTGACAGCCCCCATGCGAACTTCAACCTGGTCCAAGAAGTTGTGCCTGCACGTCTGTAAGAGCATGGGTAATGGCACCCTGCAGGGCACATCAACGATAAGTTTCTGAACCGCTCAATGTAGTCACGGACAGACCCTTTTTCTGCACGGTGGAGAGGAGCTTGTCCATGGTTACCTCGGTATCGTCCTCATAGAAACGAGAGAGGAATCGGGTTTTCAGGTCGATCCAGGAATTGACAGAGCCCGGAGGGAGACTTCGGAACCAGTAAAATGCCACCCCCTTTAGGGTGCCAATGACAGCCTAGCCATGATGGCGTCATTGCCTATAACATTGCCGGTCTGAGATCGGAAATAGTAGATGTGCTGATTTGGTGAACTTTTACCATCATACGTATGCAACGTTGGTGGTTTGAACTTCGGTGGATATGGCACCGAATCCCACTCCAATGGGTAAGGACGGACTGCCCCTACCTTCTTTAATTCATCCCTCTGAGCTAGGGATGCAATTTGAGCTTGGAGGCCTTTAAGGACTTCGGCGTCTAAAGAAGAACCCTCCTTGGATTTCTCCGTCTTTGGCTGCTAATTGCTAAAATGTTCCTCATCATCATGATTGCTTCTGGCATCATTGTCATTGCGATTGCTGAGGAGTTGAGCGAGCATCTGTTGAATGTTGTCCAGGGCCTCTTGCTGAATCTTGAAAGTTTGCTCCTGAGCTTACAAACGCCGACGAAGGTCGTCGTTATCATTACCAGCCATGTTGACTGATGCTCTGTCTGTTCGCACTGAGCTAACTGTCGCTGAAGAGGTGCACCTGCTGTCTTCATCTTTCTTCATCCGATGGCTGGAGTGATCTCCTGGGCTCTGGCGAGGCTAGAGCCGTTGAGGAGGGAGGCTGTTCATAAGTGTAGGGTATCGCAACCCTAGATCTGGTGTTTCAGAAAACACCTTCTTCATGCACCAAGACTTCGCCTAAGCCTGAGCTATAATCTGGATCTGGGGAGCTGTAGGGAGTATCGTCGGACGCTTGTCTGCCCCTGCGCAGCTCTTGTCATCTCCTGGTCATGTTGATGGATGCGGAGGGTAGGTCTCGCGAGACGCTCCTTTTATGATGTTTCACCGGGGCTTGTACCGACAGTCGATCGAAAACTGATCGTCGTTGTGGAGGAGTGGCGTGGATTGGTCCCAGCCGGCAATGGACCGAGTGGATTGTCACCAACTGACATCCCACTTGTTGACAACAGGAGGAAGAGGTTTGTTTATTTGTCAACAATTTTCTCAAATCAGACCCGGTTGGGTCTCTACAATCGAGCGCAAAGGCTATTTTGGGTGGTCGTGCATAGGACAGTGTCCTGCTCCTTTATCCCCGAAGAAGGGATTAACACTGAATAGTGCTTCGGTTCTACCTTCGCCATTAGGTGTGAGCTTAGCGCTTGACGAACCGGAGGGCGGAGCACGCTGTGGTGCTTTACCGGCCATGCTGCTGCGAAGGCAATTAGCCTTAGATGGTACTTTGGCTCTAGCTTCGCGGTTATAAACCCTGCGCGTACGCTGTGGTACAGTAGCTTCGCTCATGAGAACGAGGCCGGCGCGAGGCATTGCTGCTCTTGAATTGGGCGACGGTATGATTGCCGTCGTGACTTCGCGGCTGGCAGCATTGTTAGAGCAGACAGGCATCTTGCCTTTTTCTTCACGAGAGAGGCGCGGTTTTGGCGTAGCTACGCCTGAGGCTTCGGCCAGAGACTTCTGTTTAGGCCTCCACATCTGCTTGGCAGAGGATACTTAGGTTCGTAAGGAACCTGATTAGCCACACGCGAGGCTGAAGGGTGTTGGCAGAATTTTGCTTCTGGTTCCCGCTTCGAAACCTTGGTCATGGAGACCTTTCTATGCTTCGTGCTCGAAGCATTAGACCACCCCCAGAGAGGACTTCTTCAAATCTTCCTTGGTCAATTGAACGACCAGGTTCTCGAAAGTGAAGGACTTGGACTGCGGGTGTGCTTCCTTGTTGCGCCAGACAACCGCAGTTGGTTCGCAGAGAACCTTTTCTGTCTCCGCAGAGACTTTCCTTGAAGATTTAGTCAGAGAGGCTCTGGCTGCACCGGCTTTTCTGAATTCAGAGTTAGACCCGAAGGTCTGTTCGTCGTATTGCGATACTTGATTTCGGCCAGTGGAGAATTTCGTCCCCAGCAGAGTCGCCATCTGTTTTCCATATAATTTTGCAAAGGGGAAAACTTACAATAAAAAGAGTTGAGGCGCTAAATTACAAGTATTCTTAAAAAGATTACAAGTAGATCTCCTCAGAGATTCTGGAGAAGTGTGCCGATAGGAGTCTGGTCAGCGCGCGGACCACTTTGTCCCTTTGACGATGCGAGCGATGAGATTCCCTTCTCGCCTGGTTCGGGGAATCAGAGAACAGAAGGTTGGTAGAACCCTCTTGCTACTTCTCAAAACCTGCCTTCAATTAGGAATTCCTTCTCGCCTGGTTCCAGAGATTCCTTGAGAAGAAGGTATTTAGGGTATCAGCACCCTGATTAGAGAAGCAATTCTCTAAAAGTCTCTGAATTCTTGTGCGCACGGTGCGTTGTGAAGAAGTCTCTGCTTGTGGAGTCCTCTCTCTTGCGCCTGTACGTCTTCTCTCGTCCTCTCTCCCTGTACCCCTGATGGGCTATTTATAGGGAGAGCAAGGATATAATCGTCCCTTGAAGATATAGAAACAGATTGAATCAAATCTGTTTTAATCTGGAAAGTAGCCTTGCTGCGAGGCTAGGATCGCTTCTGCAAAGCTAGAAATGGCAGGTCGGTTGATCTTCTTGATCTGTTTTGATCCTTTCCATATCGTTGGAGGATTTCCCCTGATCTTCTTACCGTTTTAGAAAAGTCCAGAGATTGTGGCACTCAACTGCCAAATTTGATCTCAGATTTGATCTTGATTGGATTTGATCTTGATCCCAATTAGATCTGATCTCATCTGAAGATTTGATTGGTCAAAGATTGACCATAGCAGACCAGCAGCGACGATGCCCGCTTTGAACTCACAGCGGAGCTTGAGGCAGTGTCTGGAGAAGTCAGAAGAAAGCTCTTCGGCGGAGCTAGATGTCGTCTGTGGCGAAGCTACCGCATACCCTTTCTGCGCAGTTGCATGTGGCTTCAGGCGAAGTTAATTCTCTCTGCGGAGTTGCGCTCTAGCAGTTCAGGCGAAGCTATAAGTTAGCTTCCTGCAGAGCTTTGAATGGCTTCAAGGCGAAGTTGGATGATCTTAGCGTCTCAGGCGAGGCTATCCCTTTGGGTTCATGTGATGCTAAGTGCTAGCATCTTAGACCTGCTGAGGTCTGTTCAGAAAATAATCTGTTCACTGTCTGCTTGCTGGATCAGTGGAGTCCAAGTTGCTTCCTTGTCCCTCAGAGATGGGTGAAAACTGGTCGTCAGCTTGTCTGTCACTTGTCTTTTGTAAATGTCAACAAGTTTAGACATTGTTCAGACCAATAAGAATCTTATTTTTTTTTAAGTGTCAACATGCATTATTTCATATTGCTTATCATCCTTATATGCTTGGCTTGTTTGTGTGTGCCTCACTTGTACTTAACCACGAGAGCTTCATATAGCACCTCAACCCTTATCTAGGAGAATCAAGAGGAGTTAGTCCAGAGCCCTTCACGGGGAATTCGGCTACACTCGTTGGTTGTACTAAGTGTAGTTGTAATTAGTTTAAATCTCGCATTTAGTTTCTAGATTAGCCATATCACCTATTCACCCCCTCTAGGTTATTTCAATTGGTATCAGAGCCTACGCTACTGATACTTAGGTTTAACAACCTAGGAGTGAGATCTTGTTTGCTAATCTACATTTGTATTTGCACATACATTTGTTTTCACACACCCATGGATTGCTTTTCACCTCCCATGTTCGATGTCTCTAACATTGACACATGGAAATATAGGATGTCCATGTATTTGAAGACCCTAGGTTTGCATGTTTTCCTTGCCGCTACCAAGAAATGCTATCTTGGTAATAGCAATCATATAGGGGCCAATGCACAAGCCCTTGAGGCTATTAGAAGCACGCTTCCTAAAGATTATCTTATGCTTGTTTCTAATCTTGATTCCGCTTTTGTAGTGTGGAACAAGTTGACCACCTCCACCTCCAAGCTTCAATTACCAATCCAACCTGAGGAATCTAGTGGAGAATCCGATTCTCAATGCTTCATGGTCCAAGGGAATGACTCCCTTGAGGTACATTCAGAATCTCAACTAGATTGTAATGATGCTAGTTCTTCTTGTAATGAGCATGTTGATCCTAACACTTTAAATGAAGAACTATCTATTATTTGTGAAAAATTGATAGAAAAATATAACATTTTGAAAAAGAAAAGTCTAGGCATTAACAATGAAAATAAAGATTTGCTTTCTAGACTTGATTTGATTTTGCAAGAGAAGGTAGAGATTTCTAATGAAAGGGATTCATTGAAATCTCAACTTGAACTTGCTTTAAAGAAAATAAATTTTTAAAGTCTAAAAATGATTGTAATGATATTTTAAAGAGAAATGAAAACTTGTCTTCAAAAATTAATTTGTTTTAAAAGAAAATGATTCTTTAAAAATAAAAATTGCTTCTATTTCAAAGGATTTAGAAGAATGTTTAAAGAAGAATATTGTTTTGAAAAATGATATGTCTACACTTGTTTGTCATGCTTTACCTAGATCACCCCTTTCATGCTCCACTTCTTCTATAATTAAAAATGATATAAATTTGTTGAAGAAGAATATGGATTGTTTGGGCTCCACTTTGAGCCATTGTGCCATGAACCATACACGCTTGGAATCCTTGATTCGAAAGAAACAAGTTCCATCTTTGCATGCACAACCCTTCACGATACACATGCCCCTCACGATCACAAACTTCACACTATGTATGCTCATGTGTACACTTGTACATATTGTGGACGTAAGGGCCACCTTACTAAATTTTGTTATGATAGAATACATGTTTCTAATTTAGCAAATAATTTATTTGGGTTAGAGAAGGGACTAACCCCCATGGACCCAAAAGAGTGTGGGTACCAAAGACCACCCCTCTTGTATTTGATGTAGGTGTGGGCTCTCACATGATGTGAGAGTAGCGGTACCTTGGAGTGGATGTGTTCCGAGCTTCATGGAGATTATTTGGATGCATCACTTTCAAGGGAAGTTTGGTGGGAGGACCACCTTGGTTTGGAGAACTAGAGAGGTGCCTTCATTGGTTTTGGGTATCGATCTCTAACTCCCGTTTATATTTGCATGCTTTTCATGTCTTTGATTTATAGCATGACTTGTTTTATTATTCATTATGCTATGCCACGTTTATTAGAATAGGATATATACATGTTTAGTTATTTGAGACACCCATGTTTAATATGGATCTATATCTATGTGTTCTCACCTTGTTTTTAATAATATGTATGTCCTAGATCTAATGCACATGCAATACATAATGATCATATGGATGTTTTATGACCTTTGTTTTTGATGCTTCATGATTTGAATATATGTTTAAATGTTAGTTTTTCATTAAGACTAGGATTTATACTTGTACATGTAGTGGGCCACAAATAAATTTTTATATGTTTGAGCTTGAACGCTTATTTGTACCCATTAGATGTGCTAGTATAGTCTAGTTTGATGATTCATGCATTTTAACTTGTATTCCTATTTTATCCATGTTTTTCATGTTTCTATATTTAACTTCATGTATATGTCTATCTTGTCCAAACTATTTGTTTATACATATACATCCTTTGAGCCACGTGCCTTCATGCATATACATTTGTGAACTCGTTATGTGTTTGGATATGTATGTATACTTTAGTTTGTATAAAACATACATATGCCTTGAAGATTAAATAGTTTTTGATGATTTTCATGTTTTAAGGAATATTGAGCTTGATTGTCTATCTTTCATGATTATGATCTTCACATCTTGTTTGTACACTCATCCTTATAGTTTACTCATGTTTTGTTTTCATGAGTCATATTTATGCTTCATTGACTTAGAGTGTTGGCTATCATGTGAATTTTATGTTTCATGAAAAATATTTTTATTTTATTCTTTCTTGAAGGATTTCGTACTAGTTTATAAGTTTTCCATTTAACTAGTTGCGGGATTCTTCGTTATGGTAGAGTTTTCAAACATATTTTTTCAAACCTATTTTTGAAAACCCCTACCTTCCACGGGCGGTTGGATGGGCTACCATGCCTTGTATGCTTTTATTGAAAATCATTTTAAAATTGAGCATGATTGGGTGGTAGAAAATATGAGATATACATTTGATATTATTGTTATTCAATTGGTATCATTGGATTTTTTCAATGGTATCAATATTGACATTTCTTGTATACTCATATATTTTTTATGTATGTATGCTTACACTTCAAATAGTATCAATTTCGATTGGTATTAACATCTTTCATACATATATATTTTGTTTATACTAAGCTTGAGTTTTAATGACCATCATGTTTCAATTGATTAGTTTTCAATTGGTATCTTAAACAAGCTTAAGCATTGTTTTATTTGGTATTTCATAAAGGGGGAGAAAACTCGTATTTTATCTTTCAATTGGTATTTTGTTTTACTATTGATTTTGTATTCCACTCCCTTACTTTATGATAGAAAATAATAGTTTCAATTTGACATCATATGCTTAAAAAGAATAATAATTTCAATTGGTATCAAGATTTATGTTTAGAAATTCAAATTTGTAATGTTTAATTTCAATTGATATCAAGATGCTTATTTGAATGTTTTTAATTGGTATCAAGATGCTTTTGCTTCTTAAAATTGGTATCAATATATTTTATGTTTCCTTTCAATTGGTATCAAGATGTTCTATATTGACATATTTCAATTGGTATCATAAAATGTTTTGATTTATATTTCCTATATGCAAGGGGAGCTTAACATCTCTTCTACATATAGTTCATGTTGTGTGTATCCTATATTGAGGAGCTTGACAACTCTTCTTTATGTGGTACACGTGTGTAGGGGAGCTTCACATCTCCTATTATACATTGCATATTATGTGTTATGTGAATTCGGGCTTGTCATCCCTTCTTCATGTAATGCATATATGTAGGGAAGTTAACTTTGCGTATTCCTCTTCGTGAATGTATATCGCATATATCTATTTATTGATTTGTTTGTTTGACCCCTTCGTTAACTCTTTGTTTCGAACAAAAAGGGGGAGAAGAATTTATTGATTTGTTTTTACTTTGACCCTTTGTTGATGATTGACAAAAAGGGGGAGAAGAATTTGGTAATATGCATGTGTTCAGGATTCATGTTTATGCATATATATATTTTGTTTTGCAAATAGGAAAAAGTATTTATGAGTTTTATGTTTGATTGACATATTTATCTCTTATATTTGCATACATGTTTATTTTTGCATATGCTTCATTGCCATATCTTATTGCTTATTTCTTATGCATGAGTTAAGGGGGAGCTTTCTTGAAGCTTAACTGTAATCCATGCATATATAACTCCATGAGTTTTGTCATCATCAAAAAGGGGGAGATTGTTGGCCCAGAGGCCTTCCACTCTAGTTTTGTTGATGATTAACTCATGTAGTTATGTTTACAAATAATCTTGTGATTTTAGTTTCAGATCATTAATCAAGATATTAGTTGGTGATTAGCTTCAACAAAGGAGTTTGGAAGCTTTCACATGGTGATTCCAGAGCGAGCATCAAGATTATACATTGCACTCGTTAGAGTCTACCTCGATGGATCACGTTGGATCGAGTCGACTTGAAGATGGAAGATCGTCAAGAAGACTTAGGTATCCTAGTTTAGTTTGTTTAGATCAATTTGTAAAGACTAGATAGTTGATATGCTCAAGTGCACAATACACACACGTTTTGTGTTTTGGTATTTTTAACAAAACATATTTTTGGAATTAAAGACAAAAATTATGATATATATATGTTTCATGTATATGGATTTATGTCCATATGCAACATGCCTAAAAGTGTTTAAGTATCATGTTTTTGTATTTCAATGAGTTTTAGGAAAAATCAGATTTCCTATTGAAAAATCCATGGTTGGAAAAATACAGGTTTTGGTTTTTGATAAAATTTCTAAGACACAAAAATGATTCAATATGTTTGATATTTGTCTTGAAATTTTTATCACAGTTTGTATTTCAATATAAAATGATAAAACTATTTTGTGTATTTTTAGAAGATTTATGGTAATTTTTAGAATATTTAAAAACCGTTTTTCTGTCCCAGAACCTGGCTGCTAGGCTCTGGCGGTCGACCGGTCGGTCGACCGACGTGCACAGTCTATGCAAGTTTGGCCAGGGAACTGGGCCGGTCGACCGGGCGGTCGACCGGCCAGAGAGCTTTGCTCTCTGGAAAACTTCGGTCGACCGGCCGATCGACCGGCCAGAGAGCTTTGCTCTCTGGAAAACTTCGGTCGACCGGCGGTCGACCGCAGTTCCCCAACGGTCGATTTTTCGACCGTTGGCGGTCGACCGGGCGGTCGACCGCAGCCGTGTCAGGCTGTTAAAAACAGCCCAACGGCTATATTTTGGAGAGGGCTATTTAAGCCCCATTTTTTAGGTTTTTAACTAAGTTTTTAGAGCAAAATCTCCAGAGCTTTTCTTGGTGTTTAAAACAAGTTTTCAAAGAGTTTATAGTGCCAAAAGATCCATCTTAATTGTTTTAAGTGTTTTGTTTATTTCAAAGAAAATAGGTTTTGGGAATTTGTTTCTTGATCTAAAATTCTATATTCATTTGGTATTTTTCCAAGAGATTTTCTTTGATCAAAATACTTGTTTTCCAACACTTGAGCTATCCTCTATCTTATTCTATTAGGATCATTTATTTGTGGGAAAAGAGATTGTTTGTGGTCGAAGATACCACCAAGTTGTAAACCCTTGCTTTGTTGGGTTGCTCCCTCTTTGGTAGAGGTTGAGATTGTTGTTTGCTCCCTCTTGGTGAGTTCGAGTTGGTTTGTATCCCTCTTCGGTAAGGTGGATTGTGGTTGTATTGCCTCGGTGGAGGTAGTGTTGGTTGAGAGAGGAGTTCGGTACTCCCGGTTGTACAAATCCTCCTCGGTGGAGGTTCCCTCGGTGGGAGTCCTCGGTGGACAAGATAGTGGATTGGAAATCCTTCTTGGTGAGGCGGGGACGTAGAGTTAGGGGCGAACCTCGAAACACATCTTTGTCTTTGCGTTTGATTCATTGACTCTATACTCTTTCTCCTTTATTTGTGTTGAGCATTGCATCTTTAATATATTCATATTATTTGTGTTGTCCCTTGCATTATTTCATATTGCTTATCATCCTTATATGCTTGGCTTGTTTGTGTGTGCATCACTTGTACTTAACCACGAGAGCTTCATATAACCTCAACCCTTATCTAGGGGAATCAAGAGGAGTTAGTCCAGAGCCCTCACTGGGAATTCGGCTACACTCGTTGGTTGTACTAAGTGTAGTTGCAATTAGTTTAAATTCCGCATTTAGTTTCTAGCTTAGCCATATCACCTATTCACACCCCCCTCTAGGTGATTTCACATAAATCAACATGATAAACATAAAACCGATCATTATGTAAATCTACATGCTATTAGACCTATGATATACATAATAGCTAAACATATGCGAGAACACAAAGAATGATCCATAT